>APFE030207472.1:9531-41489 GCA_000404065.3 Pinus taeda
GTGAGGTGTAGTCAGTAATCCCAACTTCTTTACAATTGCTTCAGAAATTAAATTTACTTGTGAGCCACTATCAAACAAGGTATCAATCTTTTGATGTTTGGAAATAACTTGAATATGGAAAATCTCATGTCTTTTTCTCTCATTTCCTTCATCAATAGTATATTGCGCAGAATTACTAGTAGATGCTTCAGAATTCTTACCTTTTATACATGTGGTTGCAATGGTTGTTTCATCTCATGAGTCCGACCCCAAATCTTTCTGAATAGTTGTAGCAGTATTCTTCTTCTTTCCCTCAAACTTCTTAGGTGTCAGCTTCGGATGCAGAATCCAACAGTGCTCATCATCATGGCCATCCTTCTTACAGTGAGTGCATGAAGACTTGATTTACTGTGCACTGTTGGCCTTCCTTACTTTCCATTTCTATTTTCTTTTCTCCTTATTCTTGCTTGCAGTGGGTTGGGATGATCCCTTAATTTCTGGGTTCCCATTCTTTCCTCTAACTTCTAGATGCATAGCTTGAACAGATACCTCATCTATACTAGTGGGATTAAACATGAGGATAGTGTGCCTCATGTAGCTGTGTAGACCACTGATGTACTTCAACAAAGTCTCAAGTGAGTCTAATGAGATTCCTAGAATCAAAGCTCTCTTCCTAAATTCTTGGGTGTAACCTTGTACACTTTTCCCTTTCAATTGTCGAAGAGTTTGCCAGCTCATCATGGCTTGCTGCATGTAGGCCAGTGGATAGAACTACTTTTTGATTGCAGAAACAAATTCACTCCAGACAAAAAGAGTCTTACCATGTCTCTTCATGTCATCTTGGGTCCTACCTTCCCACCAAACCAAGGCAGTGCCTTCAAGGCGTAGGCTGGCAAGCTAAATCTTACTCTTGTCTGAATCAATACTCTACACTCTACAATAAACATCAATTTGTTTGATCCAATTGTCCAGCTTTTCTGCATTCAACTCTCCATCATATATTGGTAAATCAAATTTAACATCTAGTTTAATCAAAGATGTCTTCTTTTTATGCTCAGGGCTATTAGGAGTTGTGAGAAAGTTTTCTTCTTTCCCTTTGCCTTTTGAGTGGTCATGGAGGAGAGACTCTTCTTATCCTTTATCTTGTTTGGAACCTGATGAATCTTCATCTTTATGTTTTCTAAAGTCCTTATACATTTCCTCTACCATGGACCTTATGGCCAAGAAACTATCTATAAATTGAGGGTTTGGCCCCAAAGAACCTTCCTCCGACATTGTATTATGAGGATAGACTCTTCCAATTTTAGGATTAGTTTCGAACAACTCTCCTTCTCCTAATTTGAGCTTTGATCTAGTTAGCATTCAACAACTAAATCCAGCACAAGCTTATCTAACCTTAACAACCTATAGCTCCGATACCACTTGATCTGAAATCACCCCTAGGTGACCTCAGGAAATTAATGAAGGTATTAAAAACTCATGTGCTGGTGTGTGTGTCTATGTTATCTTAGGCAACTGATCGATAAGATTCCAAAATAAATAGACACTTGAAACAGTAAGAGATCACAATAAGAAAAACAAAAACACAACAAAATTTAATAAGGAGTTCACCCAATCCTCCTGGGCTATGTCTCCTAGTCCAACTTTCAGTGGTGGCCTTTTTAGTATTTTTTAAAAGCAGAGTCTTACAATAAGGAGCTCAATTTGAGTTTCACTTGACAGAGGATGATCAGTAGGATGTCACTTGGAATTCCCAAGTCCTTAGAGTTCACAGACTCCCCTTACTGAATTTCGACCTCAACTGGTCTCTGTCTGCTTGATGTTGCCCTTACTCTGATGGTCAGATCATCTTCTCTATTCTATGCAATTTTGCCTTTTTTTCTGTGTCTCTCAGCCTTTGGCTTCTTCACTACTTCTTTGCCTCATTGTCTCTCTGTCTTGTCTTTGTCAACTCATGGCTTTAAAGCCAGTTCATTTCTTCGACTGGCTCTCTGAATTGCCTGCCTCTGTCCACTGGGACTCCTTTGCCCTGCATCATCGTTGTTGCATAACACTTCGCAGAGAGGTGGCCACCTATCTTCTTGTGAACTGAGTGTCAATTCTTCCTTAATGGCCGTTTTTTCCATTATTTCCCAGATGCCTGTGAAATGGATCCTTCTGTTGACTCATCGGTCAAATCGGACTTCAAATCTTTATGCGTAGTCTCCAAGGGCCAACGATCAGCGTGCTTTGACCAAAGGTCCTCATTGCTTTGTGCTAGCTGCAAATTACCATTATTGAGAGGTTATTTCTAATAGCTATAAGATTTCTTGAAGTTTGCCATTCATTCTTAACAATCATGGAATTGTTTGAGGATCTAATTCGGATCAGCCCCATAGAGGGGGGTTACCTACACCCCTCAAACCCCATGTGACCCACCCTGCTACGCAATTGGCACAACGAAGGGGGGGATCTACCCCCCTCTAATCCCCCGGTTAACTACGTGGGCTAATCGTGGAAAGAATATAACACAACCCAAAATCATTATAGTGCAGAAGCATATCCTTTATTGGTTGGTTTCATTGATTTCAATTGGGCTAGTGACCCTGATGATCAGAAGTCTACTGCAGGTTATGTGTTCACTCTTGGTTTAGGACCTATTACATGGGCTTGCAAGAAACAAAGTGCCATTTCTCTTTCTTCAGTAGAATCAGATTATCGTGGTGCCATATAAGCTAGTAAGGAAGCCCTATAACTTCGTTAGATCCTGTCAGAGTTTGGCTTTCAGTAGCAGCATCCAGCTACACTTTGGTGTGATAATCAAAGTGCCATTCAACTATGCAAAGATTCATTCCATCATCATCGCAACAAACACATTAAACTACACATGCACTTCATCAGTAATCTCATTAATAAATTTCCTGAAGTGGCCACGTTGGCTCAGGCCGTGGACTGTTTCCCTCTTTTATGGTTTTAACCACGTCAAGAATACTGGTGTATTGATCTGTGATCTGTTTGTGAGCAGAGTACTTTGGTGTTCTGTCTAACGAACTTACCCTATAAATTTTGACATGAACTGATGTAACAACTCTTGGTTGGTTTTCCATGTAAATAAATACGACTAAGGTCATGGGACATGTATTCCAAGCTTAATGTTGGGCAAACACTTTAGTGGGCATCACTCGTGATTAATAAAGGCTATAGAAATTGGAAAAGTCATTGGAAAAGGAAAAGAGGTAATAAATGGCTTTTAATTACGAAAATAAAGGAATATAGGAGAAAAGGAAGGCTAAGAGACACAAATTTGCGTGCAAGGAAAACTAGGGAAAAAATGAAGAAAAATCAGACATCAATGATAAAAATGATTAGAGAATTAGTTCACAGTTTCTTGACGTCTTTTTGAAAGTTTTGAGTTGATCTCTTGTTCATTCTCTCATACTCTTGCACACTTGGAGCATTCTTGGAGTGCTCTAACATTCACTTGGATTGGTAAATAAAGAAGAGGAAAGCAAGGGAGCACAAGGGGACAGTTGGATCAACAACTACAATAGAGATACTTTGAAGATAACAAGTTGCATGTGTGATTTCCTTGCTGGTTTTTGGATGCATGGTATATGCATGTGGTTCCTTGGTTATGTGTTATAACTAGCATGGATATTTTCCTAGATTGACAATGGTTTCAGCCTTGCCTTGTCATTTAATGGATAACCATGGCGTTGTGGGTTTCCCAGTCGTATTTATGATTGGTTCCCAAGTTCCCTATCATCGCGGGTTCGAACAAACGTTCTGGAGCCTTAGAACAACTTGGGTTGAGTTACTAGTTCCTGGAGCTTATAGGTTGGGACAAACACACTACAACATTCTTGGAGCATGTTTGGAGAACTCTAGCATTCGCTTGGATTGGAAAAGAAATCAAAGGAAAGAAAGGGAGCGTAAGGGGACAGTTGGATACTTTGCAAATAACAGGTTGCGTGTGTGATTTCCTTGCTGGTTTTTGGATGCATGGTATATGCATGTGATTCCTTGGTTATGTAATGTCATTGGCATGGAGATTTGCCTAGATTGATATTAATTTTAGCCTTGCCTTTCCATTTCCTAGATAGCCATGGTGTGTTTTTTTGAATGGTTCTTAGGCTCCCTATGTCTATTGGTTGGAACAAATTCTCTATAGCTCCAGAAGAACTTGGGTTGTTACTAGTTCTTGGAGCCTGCAAGTTGGGAAAAATGCTCTAGAGCCTTGCAGGTTGAGTTACTGGTTACTAGAGCCTTGAACAACTTGGGTAGCGACTGATTTGGTTGATGTTAGTGATCTCTGAACTGTATATATGAGATCACTGTGGGTGAGGGTTGAGGTGGTTTGGCCTATAGAAGCTCTGGTTGGTTTTGTTTTGGTTTAACCATTATGATCCCACATTCATGCTTGGAATATGGCATGGGTGTGATTGGATAAAAGAGAGATTTGGTTCAGCCCAATATCTGGCCGGATGGTATGTGGAAGTCCCTAACTTAGTTGGCATTTTCATATGTTAATATGAGATTTTTTTCTATTATGATCTATGATAATTTGTAGTGATTATGTTGTTGATTTTATGGCTGATTTTCCACGGTTTCCATTATGTTTATATGTTGTTTATATCTATGGCTCTTTACATATTTTGATAAGTTATTGAATGGTTGATGAATACATGGTCTAACAAGTGTCATTGTAGCTATTTTGAGAGGGAATTATACCTTCTTTGTGATTCTTAGATGAAGTGTAGACTCCTATGATTATATATGCATTCATGACCTAGCTCACATGTTTACCATATGTTTGATGAAATTCCTATCATGGATTAGGAAAGTCTAGGTGAAGTTCTTGCTTGAGCTTTAATTGGATGAATTTTTCATCATCTTATTTTAGTTTCTAGGAATTTACAAGTAGTTTTGGACAGCGGTCTGGAACCTAGCCTGGAAAAGTTGCTCAAATCTTGGAATCACTAGCACAAAACTAGACTTTTTGGGTCATAACCACATGGAAGCAAGCCTATGTGTGTGGTTGGGACCTCATAACCGCACTAATGCTGTGTTGTGCATGCGGTTGGGGAGTTTCTCTTGTGAAAACAACTCCAACTCAAGGATTGATCACTTGGGTGGTTTGAAGGCTCCTGAGTGGTTTGTAGTCCCTGCGGGATGTTTGTAAGTTGTCGACGAGTCAACCCAACTTCCACAACTAGAACTTGGAGGCTGGATAATATCATAGTAATTCTCAACTCATTTTTACCCTGGAGAGCTTGTAAAAGTCGGTAAATGTGGCAGAAGAAACTATAGGCTGGTATCTGAGCTTCGACGTTCAAACACTTGGACTAGATGGAATAAAATGCATATGGTTATGCATGCATGCCAGTCGTTTTTGTGTTCATAATGCATTCATGTTAGTTGTCAACGTGTTTTGTGATTGTTATGGTTATCATGCATAGTAGGTCAAACATGCATCATGGTGGTCATTATTGCAGTTTATGACATCATGATGATGTTGGTGTCATTATGTATATATGTATCGTGCTAATTTGGATTGATTATGCAGACGAGATAACATCTCTTGAACTTTATAGAGGTATGATTTTGATTGTGTCTATATTTGGTTTATCTAAAATGGCATGTTTGGAGGAGATGGAAGATTAGAGATGACGATCAGAATGGTGGATTACAGTTGATGTGAATCTCCTTACAAATCAGTTGAGAAACTAGGAGATGAGTACTCTCCTCATATACAAGATACATTGAGAAGTTTGAAGGAAGAAATCATAAGTTGTAAGGTAGATAATAGCAGGTTGGTTGAGGCACATGAAATGCTTCCAAGAGCCAAGGAAAAGAGAGTGAAAGTCAATGGAGTCAACCTTCAGAGTCTTTCATATTTGCAGAAGTAGGGACAATTGAGGATTAATCATGGATAGGAAGAAAGGAATAATGTGGCATATGGTAGCAGGTCCTGATTAAGATATGGGTTGGAGAAAGATGATATAGTCAGAGGTGGTAGATGGTTGGATACACCTGATAGATAGGATAATACTCATGGATTCTATTTTAGTTCTAGTTGTGAGAGATATCATCATCATTACTGCCAACATCCTTATAGAAGGAGTAAGAAGAAATATTGTCTGGAGGAGTTCAAGAAAGCCAAGCCTCCTACTTTTGATGGGGATATGAAGAAACCAGGATATGCAGAAGCATGGCTACTTGGGATGAAGAAGTTATTCAAATTGTATGATTATTCAAAGAATATGAAATCTAGGATAATGATCTTCAGTGTCAAGGGAAAAGAAGATATTCGGTGTGTGTGTGTGTGTGTGTATAATTTAAAATTATCAGGTACTAAGCAACAATGCTCCTATCATGTCTTGTTATGTTATGTAAATATTTTACTTGGTCAAATTATATAAAAATGAAAATAAAATAAAAATAAAAATGTGCAGACTAATTTATAGACGAAATGACCTTTCTCATGATATATTTTTTGGTTAATTTTAACTAAAATACAACATATATATTTAAAAATTTGAGTTTAAAATTTGTAGAATTTGAGTGCCCCAATGGGTTTTTCAGGGTGCTTAATCTGTGTATGCATTCAAAAATGAATTTTAAACAACAAAAAATTACATTCTTTCTTGAAATTATTCCTCCACATTCGAGTGAAAAAGTCTATTTCATATATAAGTTACATTACGCCAAATAAAAACAATAAAATTCTATTTCATCTATAAGTTACACTACGCCAAATAAAACAATAAACATTAAAAATAAAATTCTTAATTAAAACATTTTGACTTCGTAAAATTACGTAAAAATGAAAATAGAAATTAAACTTAAAAAAATAAAATAAACAATTAATAAATAAAATAAACAATTATATTTATATTCATAATTAATTATAATTAATAAATAAAGTAGCCTCGATCTATTTTAACTTCAGATCTACCAAACACCAAGAAGGATCAAATTTATTGAGGTGCGTGAAAAGTGATTTAATGGCTTCGAGTGCATCCAAAATTAAATGGATCTAAGTAAGCCTTATAAAGAAAGAAAGAAAGGAAGAAAATCATTTTAACGTCCATGAGGCTAAGGATAGCCTATGGGACAAATACTTCTTCATTTGCTTTATGTATTCGACCATTTTTCTATGAAGCTTCACAATAAATCCTCCCAACTTCTTGACAAACCCCTCACTATATAGATTATCCCAAGAGCTAGCTACCAACAAATCCGCATAACTTTCCCTGTTGTCTTTGAAGGCCTCACATTCTAAAATGAAATGCTTTTATGTTTCCACTTTTCTGGAAGAACAAAAAATGCATACTCTTTCCTCCCACACTTCTTTTGGCCTTTTGCAGTTCCCCGTTTCACAACGGAGTTGATGAGAATCAGTCCTTAACTGAGAAATAATAATTTTGGCTCTCCAAGAGATAATGGCCTCTATGTATGCTTTTGGTTGATCACTATGAGTGAGATTAAACACTTCAATATAGTACTTTTTCTTTCTTCCTAGCTCCTTATCCCAAGTATGCTTGTGGAACTTATCCATAACAAAAAATTTTCTCTTTTTGTTGTTTATGGGATATGTGTTCAAGCAATACCTCATTTACTAAACCATTTGCTATTTTGTTGCATCCAAGTCTTTTTTCTGTTGCACAATATGTCATTAAAGACAACCTTAGACCATCTACCCTCTTCCATTTTCTCATTTTTTTTAAATACCTTATGACTCGCACCATAGCAATTGCTTTAATAGGAGAAGTCCCTCTTTCACTTAACAAGATAGCGTAAGGAACTGCACTTTTAATCTTGAATTTGTTTGTAATCAAACGCTTCTGAATTTTCTTAATTTGTTTCCACTGCATGTGGGATGTACTGCTGGCCCATAGTTCACAACCATAGAGAACCAATGGAATCACTAGAAGCCCAAAAAGAGTTTGAGTGGTTTTCCAAGTCCCATAAATTTGAATCTCTACACCTATTTTGAAAAGCATAAAATGCTTCCCAACCCCGCAAAGTTCTTTTCTTTCTACAACCATCCTAGCTTAGATTTTTGTTGAAGTCAATTATGAGGTATTTGTAATCTGCAACTTCTTCTAGAATGTTGCCTTCAATGTAGAACTTATGTTGGTTATGTTTTCTTTTTTTAGAAAAACCACTACTTTCTTTTTAAACAAAAGAGTCGCATACACTAATTTAATGTCTAACTTAACCCTGACATAAAAACTTATTATTATTATTATTATTATTATTATTTTATGCTATTTATATTTAAACTTAATTATCATTAAAATGATTGTTTTATAACAATATTATTATTTAACATGTATTGTCATTGATACCTTTGAATGAATTATAGATTCAAATGTAAAAAATATAATAGGTAAATTTTCATAAATTTTAACAATTTAATAACCTAGGAAAGAGATCATTTATCTTACAAATAAAAAGTCACACACCAATAACACAAATTTTAATATTTCATTTTATCTCTGACTTTAAAATTAATTTATAATAATTAATAAATATTTTATTATTTAAAATTAAATTATTGTTATTATTTTATAATAATTATTTTAAATAATTAATAAATATTTTTACTTATTATTATTAAGTTATTTGAGAATTAAAAACACATATAAATAATCAATAACATTATTAAATAACATTTTTATTTTTTTAATCATTTTAATAGTCCATATATGAAAATGAGATATTTAAACTTTTTTTTCAAAAAATAAATACAAATAAAAATACTTACTAAAACTTAACGATTTTTTGAACTTTCCATGTCAGAATCTGGTGGAAAACTTTGAGGTGAAATCTTGATTTGTGTTATTTAAACTAGTTTTTTTACTGTATATATGGATTCAACACCCTGGAAAACCCCTAGGGCACTTGGATTGCACAGGATTATCCATCAAACTTGTGATTTCAATAAATTTTTGCCGGATTTTAAAGAAACTACACCAAAAAAACCCACCATAAAAGTTTTCAAAAAGTCACACTAAAGACAACTCTTTAATTATTTCTTTAATATCCTCAATAAAATGTACTAAAGTGAAATTTAATTATTAAGTTTTCATTATCAAAGACATGGTGAAATTCAAGCACTTTATCTTTGCCTTTATTCATTTAGTTTAAATGAATTTAAAAATAAATAAATAAATATGTTTATAGTATGTTTTGAGATATATAATCTCACATCTACACCATTTAAGGTAATGATGATAGTGCTTACAAGGAGATGCTCAATATAATTTTATTTTAGTCTGCGAGGATAATTTTGATAGTTCTTGATAGTTTGATCACGTTCAAAGTCAATGAGGTTAGTATAACATAATATTTTATATTTAGTTGGTGAGAATATTTTTTATTATTTTTAACATTTAACACGTTAAAAATATATAATAAGTTTTTTTAGACCTTCGTCACTTTTGTTGTTTTATATGGTTGTGAAGTCTGAGGTTGTAGTATATCCAGAGAGTTGTGGAGAAAGATTGAGATGATTCAAAAGCAATTCATAATCTATAATCTCAAGATAAAGGGAAATACCCCCTATCCTATCCTCGTGATCAAATTTGGTCTCTCCCCTATTAAAAGTAGGGCTATGTTTAAGTATCTAATGTATAAGAAGAAGATTTACAACATGGAATCCAAGAGGCTTCCGAAAATTTCTTCTAACTTTAGTCAAAACCCCCACCTTCACCTCAAGCATGGGTGGCATAAGGATGCTCAGTCTTGGATCAACCATTGGGGGATAAATGAGGAGATCATCCTGGGAAGTAAGGATAGTGTCAAAGATACTATCACCTCCAAGTTTTAGGATAAGCTATGGGATGATAAGGAGCTAGAGGGTAAAATGAAGCTAAGATATTATAAGGAGGTGATCAACTCCCCCATTAAGAACTAGAATTATCTTTCTGTTTTGACCAACTCGAAGAAAAGGATGAACATCGCTAAGATTAGAACTAATTCTCACGAGTTTCAGAGTGAAATTGGGAGGTGGTCTACTCCCAAGACCCCCTGGGACGATAGAATTTGTCAACTTCACGATATGATGAGGGTAAAGGATGAAAAACACTTTCTTTTAGATTATCTGACAGTTACTCACAATTTCTCTCATTTCTCTAACATCTATCACACTTCCAATCTTCTTGATTCGTTAAGACAACCCAACTATAGTGATCGCGGGGCACTTCTTTCCCTTGTTTTTGAGCATAGAAATAAGATTCTAAAGAATTAACATTAGATTCTTCCTCTTTTTAAGGTTTGATAGACCACATCGATCTTAGTGAAAATTAATCATCATCGTAATCATCATAAACAACAACCTGTTTTAGAAATTATTCATGTAATTTTACAATTATATATTAACAATGCTTGCTTTTAATGATATCAATGTCAGTGATTCTTTTGATGCTCAAACCCATTCCATGATATATTTCAATAAAAAAATGTCAATCTTGTAGAATAATCAATGAATCTTTAAAATTTAGTATTGGTAACATTTATTTTAATGATATCAATTTCATTGCTAGTTTTAACAATTTCATAGTAATAATAATATTGACGCCACCAACATTCTCCAACTTGGATAATTGAAGGGTACCATTTACATCAAATGTATTGTGTGCATACTAAGTAAACAAAAATGACATATTAATGAACAAGGAAAATTGAAAGAAAAAAATTATATTTTTTATTTATAAGGAAAAAGTCACAATATATAAATACTAAAAGTATTTAGAGAAATTATCTCTTTTCTTTTTGAAAATAATGACTAGTTTTCCATTTAATCCCCACTCGATCGCAAAAAAATACCTAGGAAGTTTTACATTTAATTTTTGAGAGCGGGTTCTTTATAAAGGGACACAATGGAAGAACCAAGATCTTCTAAAAATAGACTGCTTTTTACATACATATAACAAATAAAATGAAAACTATAAAGACAAAAAAAACTAACCACAAAGGAGTACAACTTTACAAAATGCAATCATGGAACAAGGGGAGAGTCAATGGAAATTTTCTTAGATTGATCCTCATGGGAGTTGCTAGCAGAGATGTGATGATTTCCTTCCTTTCTTGAAGTTTACAATTCGACTAATTGGTTGTGAATGGCATCAATCTCATCACTCTGATGATCTAGTTGTGCTTGTAGTCTTTGAATTTCCTCATTTAGATGCATAATCATATTGGATTGGTGAAGAATCTACCCTTGAATACCATTTCTATCCACATGAAATTTGATAAGGGGATGCAAACATAGGCTGTAAGAACCATAATCACTAGAAACTTCCAAACTATTTGGGTTGTAGCTTCGACTTTCCATTGTAATACAAAGACATGATTGAGAGCTTGGAGTTGAGCACTGAATTTTCTAAATAAATGAATCCCATAAGACAGGGGAAGGTACCACTGATGGGAAGGGAGGATCAAACATTACGAAACTTTAAGAACTCCTTAGATGAAAACTAGAGCAAAGATTAGTCCAATAGAGAAATTTAAATTGAATGCTAACATTAACATTAGCCAATTTGATAGGAACAACGAAATTTAAGTACCTTCCTTTCCTCTACAAACTCAAATTGGCATGTAAGGTTACCCACGAAAGCTTCCTTCCGACTAAGCCTCCATTATCCCAAAAGAGAATGATAGGGGGTGTGCGGGATAGTAGAGGGACATGAAATGCCTTCACCTAGATATCTGCCAACAAACAAGAAAAAAGCAATGCCCAATTCAAAACTGAGTAATAGAGATACTCGCCCAATTTTCCTTGCAGAAATACCAAGAATGAAAGCTACTGAGAGTTGAAACTGGAACAATTCAAGACACAAGTTAGGGACCTATGCCTTTTTTGAAATTCCCCATGTCTCCAGGGATATTAAGGACAAAATGCGAGCCCCTATGTTAAACCAATGAAACCAAGATTCCAAACTGACCAGGATGAGGCCTATTCTTTGCATAATCAACTTATTTCCAACCTCCACGAATATAATTTTGGAACCCAAGGACTCACATGCTAGAAAAATCAAATTGCCTTTATGATTCATTAACTCTTTCATTCTGGAGGCCATAAATGAACTGGTGTAATAGCCCTTAGTTTATTTTCCATGTAAATAAATAAGACCAAGGTCATGGGACATGTATTCTAAGTTGAATGTTGGGCAAAAATTATTTTGGGCATCACTTGTGACTAATTAATGGCTATGGAAATTGTCAAATGAAAAGAGGTAATAAATGGAATTTAATTATGAAAATAAAATAAAATAGGAGAAAATCAAGATGAAGAGACACAAATTTGCATGTAAGGAAAATTAGAGGAAAAATGAAGGAAAATAAAGAAAAAAGAGACATCAGTGATAAAAGGGATCAAAGAATTAGTGCACAATGTTTTGATAGCTTTTTGACAGTTTTGAGTTGAGCTCCTTTTCATTCTCTCATACTCTTGCACACTTATAACATTATTGGAGCATGTTTTGAGCACTCTAGCATTCACTTGGATTGGAAAAGAAAGCAAAGGAAATCAAGGGAGTGCAAGGGGAGAATTGGATCAACAACTACAATAGGGATACTTTGTAGGTAACATGTTGAATGTGTGATTTTCTTGTTTATTTTTGGATGCATGGTATATGCATGTGGTTCCTTGGTTATGTGATATCATTGGCATGGAGATTTTCCTAGATTAACAGTGCTTTCAATATTTCCTTTCCATTTCATATATAGCCATGGTGTTGTGGGTTTGCCACTTGTTTTTATGATTAGTTCTCAAGTTCCCTATGGATATGGGCTAGAACAAACACTCTGGAGCCCTGAAACAACTTGCGTTGAGTTACTAGTTCCTGGAGCCTACAAGTTGGGACAAATTATCTAGAGCCTAGTGGGTTGAGTTACTAGTCCCTAGAGCTGTAGGTTGGAACAAATGCTCTGGAGCACTGGAATAATTGTGGGTTGAGTTACTAGTTCCGAGAGCCTTGTACGACTTGGGTAGAGACCAATCTAGTTGATTTTAGTGATTTATGGATCGTATAGATGAGATCACTATGGTTTAGGTGGTTTGACCTCTAGAAGCCCTGGTTGGTTTTGTTTTGATTTAACTCTTATGATCCCACATTCATGCTTGGAATATGGCACAAGAGTGATTGGATGAAAGATATATTTGGTTCAGCTCAATCTATGGTCGGGTGGTATGTGTAAGTCTTTGACTTGGTTGGAATTTTCATATGTTAATATGATATATTTTTCTATTGTGATCTATGTAGCATTTGTAGTGATTATCCTGGTGATTTTATGGTTGATTTTCCATGGTTTCCATTTTGTTTATATGATGGTTTTATGATGTATTCTCTCTACGGATCTTGATAGGTTTTGATAATTTATTGAAAGGTTGATGAATGTATGGTCTAACAAGTGTTTTTACAACTATTTTTAAAGGGAATTAGACCTTCTTGGTGATTCTTAGATGAAGTGCAGATTCGTATGATCAAATATGCATTCATGACCTATAGCTCACATGTTTACCATATGTTTGATGAAATTTCTATCATGGATTCGGCATGTCTAGGTCAAGTTCTCTCCTGAATTTTGTTTGGATGGAATTTTCATAATATTGTTTAATTTTATAGGAAGTTACGGGCAGTTATGGGCAGTGGGCTGGAGGCTAGCCTAGAGAAGTGGTTGAGTGTAGGAATTTACAGGGTAAGTTCGTCATACAGAAAACCAAAGGACACCACTCACAAACAAATCACAGATGAATACACCAATATTATTGACGTGGTTAAAACCCTCAAAGAGGGAAATAGCCCACGACCTGAGCAATCACGACCACTTCAGGCAATTTATTAATAAAAGAATGAAAATTTACATAAGCTTCTCTCATGAACAGTTACACTGCAAATGACCCTCCATGCCCTTTAGATAGAGATCATGGACCAATCAAGTGTTAAGCCATGGATAAAGTGTTGGTAATACCGAGGAGAGAATGAACCGTCGGATCACCACATATCGTGACGGTCGGATTGTAAGTTACAAAAGTACATAGTAAAGAAACACACTTTACCTAACTCTACACTAGACCAAGTTATACTTAACTATTTCCTATGTTTCGGAATATCCTAACATTCCCCCTTAAGAACAACTTGGAATAGGATTGAAGGATGTACAAATATGACACAATAGGAGAAGGAAGGAGGCATTAGAGCCTATCCCCCCTTAGTGACAACTTCTTGAACTCCAACCATAAATCAAAGTTTAGTAAACTTCGCCTCTGCGAGAGCCTTTGTAAATATGTCTGCAACTTCATCATCTGTTGAAAAATATTGCAATTCAAGAACATGGTCATGAATGAGCTTTCTGATGAAGTGCATGTGTAGTTCAATGTGTTTGCTATGTTGATGTTGGACTGAATCTTTGCATAGTTGAATGGCAATTTGATTATCACACCAAAGTGTAGACGGATGCTGCTGCTGAAAGCCAAACTCTGACAGCATCTGACGATGCCATAGGGCTTCCTTACTAGCTTCTATGACACCAATATACTCTGCTTCTGCTGAAGAAAAAGAAATGGAACTTTGTTTCTTTCAAGCCCATGTAATAGGTCTTGAACCAAGAGTGAACAAATAACTTGCAGTAGACTTTCGATCATCAGGGTCACCAACCCAATCAGAATTAGTGAAACCAACCAATAGAAGAGATGCTTTTGCATTGTAATGAATCCCAAACTGAATTGAACCTCAAACATAATGAAGTATTCTTTTAGCTACTTTCCAATGACTTTCATGTGGGTTTTGCATAAACTGAGCAATAAGGCCAACAACAAAGGAAAGGTCAGGACGAGTATGGGTCAGATACAAAAGTCTTCCTGTAAGTTGATGGTATAAGGTAGCATCAAATTTAGGGGAAGCACAAGTGACTGAAAGTTTGGCTCCAGACTGAAAGGAAGAAGGGGCTGGCTTACATTCTTCCATGTGAAAATGGCATAGAAGACCACAGGCATACTTGGATTGGGAAAGGGAAATACCTTCCTTGGATTGCAAGACTTGAAGACCAAGAAAATAATGCAATGTCCTAAGTCTATCATTTGAAACTTATTTTTAAGGCTCGACTTCACATGCTTTATAAGGTTGGGATCTCTACTAGTAAGGATAAGATCATCAACATAAAGAACAAGAATGATAAGAGACTTTCCGACATTCTTGGTGTAGATAGTATTTTTGGAATGACACCTAGAAAAGCTAGTTTCTAAAAGAAAGCTATCCATTTTGGCATACCAAGCCTGAGGGGCTTGCTTGAGACCATAAAGGGATTTCTTAAGCTGACATACAAGGCTAGAGTCTGTTTGTATAAAGCCAGTAGGTTGTTCCATATAGATTTATTCATGCAAGTCCCATGCAAGAAGGCATATTTAACATCCATTTGATGGACTTCCCATTTGAAAGAGGCAGCAAGGGAAATAACAAGGTGGATAGAGTTCATTTTGGCAACAAGGGAGAAGGTTTTAGTATTGTCAATGCATTCAACTTGTGAAAAACCCTTAGCAACAAGACGAGCTTTATGTTTATCAACTTTTCCATCTGGTCAATACTTGGTTGTGTAAACCCATTTTCATCTAACAAGTTCTTGTCCCTTTGGTAGAGGAACAAGATCCCATGTATCATTTGCCAATAATGAACGATATTCATTTCGTATGTGTTGGAATATCCTAACACTGAGATCTCAAAACCGCTGGCACAAACCTAAAGTTTTGGGCCAATAACAACATGGAAGCAGTCCAATGCATGTGGTTGGGAACTCATAACCGCACTGATGTTGTGTTGTGCATGCAGCTGGGGAGTTTCCCTTGTGAAAATAACTTTAGCTCAGGAATTTATCACCTGGAGTGGTTTATAGGTTCTGAAGTGGTCTATAGTCCTTGAGGCATGTTTGTAAGTTGTCGATGTGTCAGTCCCACTTCCATAACTAGAAATTGGAGGTCAGATCATATCATAGTAATTCTCAACTCATGCTTACCATAGAGAGCATGTAAAAGTGGGTAAATGTAGTAGGAGGTGATATATGTTGGTATCTGAGTTTCTAGGTTCGAACACTTGGATTGGATGGGTTAAAATGCATAATGTTATACCTACATGTTAGTTTTTTATGTGTTCATCATGCATGCATATTAGTTTTCAATATTTTTTTATGGTTATGGTTATGCATGCACGTTAGTTGTTTATGTGTTCATCATGCATGCATGTTAGTTGTCAATGTGTTTTTCGATTGTTATGGTTATCATGCATAGTAGGTCGGACATGCATCTGGTGGTTATTATTGTAGTTTGTATCATCATGATGATGTTGGTGTCATTATGTATATATATGTATTGTGCTTATATGCATTGATTGTGAAGGCAAGATAGCCTCCGCTGAATGTCACAAAATCATATGATTTTGATTATGTCTATATTTGGTTTATCTAACATGACATGTTTGCAGGAGATAGAAGATCCAATATGATGAGTAAAATAGTGGATTACAATTCACGTAAATCTCCTTATAGATTAGTTGAGAAACAAGGAGATGAGTACTCTCTTGATATAGAAGATACATTGAGAAGTTTGAAGGAATAAATAAGAAGTTGTAAGGCATATAATTGCAAGTTGGTTGAGGCATAGGAAAAACTTGCCAGAGCCCAGGAAAAGCAAGTGGAGGTCAATGTAGTCATTCTTCAGATTCTTTCAGATTTGCATAAGAAAGGACAAATGAGGATCAGTCATGGACAGGAGGAAAGGACTATATGGTAGTATTTCTCAATTAGGATACAGGTTGGAAAAAGATGATACAGAGAGAGGTGGAAGATGGTTGGATTCACATGCCAGGTTGGCTAACACTCTTAGATTCTATTATAGTTCTAGTTTTAATAGATATCATCGTAACTATCGCCAACTTCCTTATAGGAGGAGTGAGAAATAGTATTTTCCATAAGAGTTCAAGAAATCCAAGCCTCCTACTTTTGATGGGGATGTGAAGAAATGAGAAGAGGCAAAAGGATGGCTACTTGGGATGAACAAGTTTTTCAAATTGCATGATTATTCAAAGAACATGAAAGCCAGGATAGTGATCTTCAGTATCAAGGGAAAAGAAAATATCTGGTTGGAAGATGTGAAGTGTGTCAGAGGCATCAAGGTACAGGATCTAACTTGGCATGAGTTTAAAATACTCTTTAGGAAGAAGTACATGTCTGAGAGGTATTATGATGGAAAGGAAAAATAATTCTATGAGTTCAAGATGGGTTTGATGATAGATGAAGAGTACATGACTAGTTTTCTGGAGTTGTTGAGGTATGTTCCCTACCTTAAGCATGATAAGACAAAGGTTCAAAGGTTTATCAATGGATTTCCTTTAGTATTTAAATGTCGGATTGAGTATGATGAGCCTCAGTCATTGGAGTAAGTCATCAGGAGGCTGAAGCATTTTTATGTTCAGTCTAAGAACAATTATGAGCCTAAGAGAGATTGGAAAGGTAATGACAAGACTAAAGGAATGTGGGCTAAAAAGCAAGGAAGACTTCATGATATAGGTGTTAAGGAGAATGTGGCACATTATAAGAAGTTTAATGCAATTGACAGAGGACATGGATTTCAGTCCAAGGAGCAAAATAAGGGTGATGGCAAGAATCCTTTGCAGTGTTGGACATGTGGTGGAGATAATTTTAGGAGTTATTTTCCATCACATTAGGGTCATAGACCTCATACTTACAGTGCCCGAGAGGCACATATAGTACGAGATGTTGGGAAGAGTATTCCTTGAATTTATGCAGCAGTGGAGAATAGGAAGGATGATAATCAGACATCCATTATTGAGATGGAAGGTAAAATTTGTGATCAAGTTGTTTCCATTTTGATTGACCTTGGATCTAATTATAGTTATACCAGTCCTGACTTGGTGGATAAGTGTTTCTTGAATAAATAAGTGCATGAAGAATATTGGATGGTGCAGTTGGCTACCAGGACTAAGAGAAGAGTTCATCATTGGGTGATATCTTATGCATTTTAGATGAATTGTATGGCTACATTAGCACATCTAAATGTGCTTCCTTTGGGTTCCTATAGTATTCTTTTGAGCATGGATTGATTGTTCATGCATAGAACTAAAGTGGGCTACTATGATATGGCTATTTAATGCCTAGATGATGATGGGGAAAGAAGAGCCTTGCAAGGAAAGAAGAAGCCTACATCAATGAGAATGGTTACAACTATGCATGAAAAGCACAGTTGCAAGAAAGGATATGTATAGTTTGCAGTTCATATCTCTAGTGACAAAGGAAATGATGTTGATGATGAGGAAGTATTGAAGAAGTATCATGTTTTGCAGTAGTTTCATGATGTGTTTACTGCAGAGATTTTAGTGTTTCCTTCTCATAGAGGTGGAGTTTTCTATTGAGTTGATCGAGCAACACCAACATCTAAGGCACATTATAGGATGAGCACTCCATAGTTAGTGGAATTCAAGTTGTAGCTTAATGAAATTCTTGATAAGGGATACATAAGACCAAGTGTATTGCCTTAGGGTGCACCAATATTGTTCATAAAGTAAAAGGACATTAATCTTAGGTTGTGCATTGATTATAGGTAGTTGAACAAGGTTATTATCAAGAACATGTATCCATTGCCGCAAATTGATGATTTGTTTGATTATTTGAGGGGAGAAACAATATTCTCAAAAAATGATTTGAGATCAGGATATCATCATGTGTGCATCAAAGAAGAAGAAATTTACAAGACTGCATTCCATACCAAGTATGGCCATTATGAGTTTGTGGTGGTTCCATTTGGTCTTACTAATGCTCCAACTACTTTCATGTGTTTGACAAACAATGTGTTCCATCCTTATCTTGACAAGTTTGTGATAGTGTTTGTTGATGATATATTATATATTATAAGAATGAGGAAGGGCATGCAGATCGCTTGGTAGCAGTGTTGATATTATTGAGAGAGAATTAGTTGTATTCCAAGATTAGAAAGTGCAACTTATTTTAGACTGAAGTTCATTACATGGGACATGTTATTTCCAAGGAAGGGATAGTAGTGGACCCAAAAAACATTAAAGCTATCATGGAATGGCCAACTCCTAAGAATGTTGATGAGGTTAGACCATTTATGGGATTAGCAAGTTATTATAGGTGGTTCATCAAGAACTTGTCACAGATTGACTATCCTATTATATATTTTCATAGGAAAGGGAATAAGTTTGGGTGGAATGAGGAATGTGAAACTAGCTTTGAATAGTTGAAGCATTTGCTTACAAGTGCTCTAGTCTTGAAGATTATAGATCCTGATGAAGAGTTTGTGGTATGTATATATGCTTTCAAGGGAGGACTTGGTGGAGTCCTAATGTAGGAAGGGTAGATGGCATGCTATGAGTCAAGTAAGTTGAATGAGCATGAGTGTAACTATGTGACTCATGATCTAGATTTGACAACTCTCATTCATGCATTGAAGATGTGGAGACATTATCTCCTTGGCAAGAGGTTTTTTCTGATGAGTGATCACAGTGGGATGAGGTACTTGTTTGACCAACCCAACCTGAATGTTAGGAAAGCTAGGTGGTTGGATACCCTCAATGATTTTTACTTTGAGATCAGATACATTATGAAAAAGGAGAATAAGGTTGTAGAATCTCTTAGTAGAAGAGTGCTGGTGAATCACATTTTAGCTGTGAGCTCTTATGGGACATGTTTGCAGGAGAAACTCTTGCAGGTAGGGAAGCATGATGATAGGTACCAGTAATTGAAGTAGAGGTTGTATTAGTAGGGTGAAAATGTTAGAGATGAGGAGTATCACCTCACGGTAGATGCCTTAGTCAAATCCAGGAACAAGATTTATGTGCCGGATAACATTGAGCTGAAGAAGCTTATCTTGAGGGAGTTTCATGTCAAGTCATATTCAGGTCACTTGGGATATTAAAAGACTTTGAAATTAGTGAATAATTTCTATCATTAGCTGAACTTGAAGAAAGAGGTGGTTGATTTTGTTGCAAGATGTTTGGATTGTCAGTAGGTGAAAGAAGAGTGTAATAATCCAATTGGTTTGTAATCATCCAAATGGGTGTTCATTTCCATGGAATTCATTACATGTTTGCAGAGGACATAAAAGTAACATGATTCCATCATGGTTGTGGTTGATAGGTTGAGTAAGGTATCTCACTTCATTGCAGTGAAGTCTACTAATTTAGCTAGTGAGGTAGCTTAGGTATTCACTAGGGAGATAGTGAGGTTGCATGGTGTTCCCAAGAAGATTATATTAGAAAAAGATGCCAAGTTCACTTCTAGATTTTTGAAGGATTTGTTTGGAGGCTTGGGAACAAATTTAGCCTTCAAAACAACTTATCATCCATAGAAAGATGGACAAATAGAGAGGGTTAACATGATTCTTGAGGATATGTTGAGGATGTATGTCATGAATTAGCAATGGAAGCGTGAGGAGTATATTCCACTATTGGAGTTTTCATATAATAATGGGTATTAGGATTCCTTGAAGAAGAGCCCATTTAAGGCTCTTTATGAGTAGAGTTTTAATACTCCTACTAGTTACAGTGATCCAGTGAATAGGGTGTTGATTAGACTAGATATGTTGGTCGAGATGGAGCAGGAGATGCAAGTTATTAAAGAAATTTGAAGGCAACATAGGACAAGCATAGGAGTTACGCCGAAGAGCATTTAAGGACTTTTAGATTAGGGAGCATGTGTACTTTTGTGTCAAGCCCAAGAGGAGGTCCTTGAGGATTGGGTCATGTGCCAAGCTAACACCTCATTATTGTGGGCCTTTTAAGATCCTTAAGAGGATTGGAATAGTGGCCTACAAACTTGCACTGCTGCCAATAGTGAAAGTTCATGATGTTTTCGATGTTTCATTGTCTAAGAGATATGTACAGGATGTTGATCATGTGATTTATTGGTTTGTATTGCAGGTTGAACCAAAGGGAGAATTCGAGCCAAAACCTCAGTGTATTTTGTGTGAAAATTCTGAATCGAACAAGTCAAAACTCCTACTGCAGCTAATTGATTTGAATTACCTACTTGTGTTCTTCATTTTAACAAGTTATATTCATAAATATACAGAAAATATTAATGCAAATACACTGCAACCTACACCAATATAAGAATCAATTACTGAAAAATAAATGAGACAACAATAGAAGGACACACTTATTTTGGACTAAACTTCCCTAGAAAAACCCAATGTGGGAAAACCAGTACAACAACCCTGAGGGTTTTCTATTGTTAAGCAGTAGTTCTAAATACAAATGCTGGTTTCCCTCCTTGAAAACTAGTGATAGAGAAATACAATGGTAAAAAATCTGAGTGTGTTTTACCTCACTTCACTCGATATATTCTGGCTGATCCAACAACAAAACTAGCTAGCCCTAGCTACGACTACGCTGCCCTTTCGTAGTAACTATGTGGGCCTACATGGATCTCTCTGAGGCTCTGTGTCAACTTTGCATAAACTCTTCTGCCCACTGCGTCAGCTTTCTTGGCTATTCCGGAAGTTCCCGATAGTTCCAACTTTCTACGTGGAAGGCATCTTTCTCCTCTGCGCTGGCATTTCTGGCTCTCCATCAATACTGTGTGGGCCCATACTGGACCAATGTTAGTCCTCCTAGCTACTGCACTTCCTCCACAAGATTATATCTACCTCTCTATCAATATTCTTGAACTATCCCTACCCCTCAGCTGCAAGATCTCCCTAGTCGATTTTCCTCCTGAGAACTTCTCACCTCAGAAAATTGATTTCCTCAATATCACTGTGTGTGTTCTCTAACTGACCCCAAGGCTTCTTTTATAAATTTCCTATTGAGAAATAAATGGTCATGATCTAATATATAATCAATGAATAATATTAAATTAGACTTGATCCTCGTCTCTTAGAAGCTTCTCACCCATATTTTCATTAATACCCATTAATATTTTAATTTTCCTAAGTTTAGACTTAGGAACCCCATTAAAAATATTAATTATTTTAATAAAATACAATCCGGATGGAATTTCGCCAAAGAATTTATGAGTCTTGGAGATCTCATGTGTTCTAGCCCCTCCACAAAATTTTGAAACTAGAGCACATTCGATGCTACCCAAAAATCAACACTCCCTCTTAGTGAGGAATGTGCTCTAGCAATACTTCCCAGTAGAAGTATCACATTGATCCACGACATTGGTCCTCTACGCTGCCAATGCTCAACCAGCTACCCTTCATCCTGCGTTGCTGCAATCTGTACTACTTCCCATTACATGACCACTATCACTACTGCAGCTGTATTGCAGCTTCCTCTCAATATGCTGCATCATGCTGCCCATAGCACTATGACTACTAACTACTACACTGCAACCTATTTGTTGAGAAGTAAGCAACTGAAAAGCCATCCAAAACTAACATGTTGGTCAGTCTGGATGCCCTTAGATTTTGAAGCTATCTCTGCTGCTAATTTTTTCTAACCCTCTGATGCTACCATGTTGTTGTTGTATCTACTTTGTGCCTCCCACACTACTGCAACACTCCACTGCACTACTTTAGACTTTGATAGTCTAGCTCTGCCACTATTGCTCCATCATCCCTCGCACCAATTAACACCCATCATTTTTCTACTATCATTAAAGGATCACGTAACCGTATGTGATACAAGGGTTTGGGCACCTCAAGGATCCTTCCCTCTTACTATAGTCCTCCCGATTACATCTCAATATCACCCCATCTCTTCTCTAGAGGTGCATGTGCGTTCATGGTGCAATCATCACCATCCTCTCCATCAACTTTTGCTGGAGCAGCCTTTGAGTTAGACTTCTCTTCTTTTCCCTTGTTCCAAGGGCATTGTATAGCAAAATGACCCATTTGTCCACATCTGAAGCATTTGACTTTGGATATGTCCTTTTTCTTTCTCTTCTACAACCCTTGCTATCTCACTAATGTGAGAGCCACATCCTCCTATTCCTCCTTGATTATGATCCCTTTACTGCTGCTTCCCGCCTTATTCAACTGTTTGATCTCTTCCTACTGAAGAGATGTCCACATTTCCTCTCAACTTGGAAGAGAAGCCATGCCCAAGATGCTTTGGAAAAAGGTGTTCCCAACCTTCAGTGACTGCATTCAGGGTAGTCCTAACCATAAATTCAACATCTGGTGTAGACCCTATGGAAGTTAGCTGGTCGAGGATCCTTTTCAACCTGAGAAGGAAGGGATCGATTTCTTCTTCCTTCTGTATATGAAATTGTCAGCTGACTCTCAAGCAATATATTCCACTGAACAAAAGTTCCCTTGTACAATGTGGTCAAGGCCTCCCAGATTTCCCTTGTTGTGTCCTTCTTAGCAATATGTTGGATTACATGATCCTTGCAGCCATCCAAGATCATGAACTTTTCTTTTTCTTGAGGCTCTTAGTACTTCTTGAGAGGATTAACATCAACTAGAACAACAAATGTCCTCAAGACATAATCCTTGATGCGATTTTTATCCAAAACTGCCAAGATCTTGGCCTTCCAGATGACGAATTTGGATGCTCCATCCAACTTTTCATGATCACTCAATCCATTAATGACCATCTATGCTCAAACGAATGTCGAATTGGTTCTCTTCTCCCTCTTTGGCTGCTTCCCTAGCAAAACTCGGATCTATATTTTTTGGTGCTAGAAATTCCCTAAGGAAAAAGCTCCCTCTGAATTTTGATTTCCTTCATGGAAATCCTTCTGCCAACCACTATCAAACCACCCCTCTTTGATCTCTCTTTGCTGCTGCTCAACACTGGATCTATATTTCTTGGCAAGAGGTCTTTTGAGGAACTGATTCCCTCTACTTTTCTTGTGCCCCACTAGGTACTGTTTTGCACCAACAGAATTAGCACCCTACCAACAACTCCAGATGAAATTTGCGTTGGCCCAATAACCACTGTGCTGACTTTTATAGCAACAACATCACCCAAACAGGCTGATGCAGGCTCTGCATGAACCTCCCTTAGTGACTGCATCACATCTCCTCTGCTCTCTTGACCTGAAACTGCACTGTCCCTTGGGAAAGATGTCTTCACACACATATTTTCCTCTTTCCTTTCGTTGATGGCTTTAGTCCTCCTTGATGTGCAATCACTCTGATACCATGTGAAAATTTCTGAATCGAACAAGTCAGAAATCCTACTCCAGCAAACTGATTTTCATTACCTACTTGTGTTCTTCATTTTAACAAGTTATTTTCAGAAAACATTAATGCAAATACATTACAACCTACACCAATATATAGATCAAGTACTCGAAAATAAATGAGACAACCATACAAAGGACACACTTATTTTTGGACTAAACATCCCAAGAAAAACCCAATGTGGGAAAATCAGTGCAAAAACTCTGAGGGTTTTCTATTATTAAGCAATAGTTTTGAATAAAAATGATGGTTTCCCTCTCGGTAAACCAATGATAAAAAAACACAATCACGGAAAATCCGAGTGAGTTTTACCTCACTTCACCTGGCAGATTTTGGCTGATCTAACAGTAAGATTGGCTAGCCTCGCCTACAACCGCGTTGCCCCTTCGTTATAACTACGTGGGCCTGCATGGAGCTCTTTGAGGCTCTACGTCACCTCTTCTACCCACTACGTCATCTTTCCCTGATATTCCGATAGTTACAGGTAGTTTCAACTTTTTACATGGAAGGAAACTTTCTCCTTTGCGCTGGCCCATCTAGCTTTACGTCAAGACTGCGTGGGCCTAGACTGGCCCAACGTCAGTCCTTCTAGCTACAATGCTGCCTCCACAAGCTTCTCTCAGCCTCTTTGTCAGTATTCCTAAACTATCCCTGCCCCTCAGCTACAAGACCTCCCTAATCAATTTTCCTCCTAAGAACTTCTCACCTTAGAAAATCGATTTCCTCAAACTCACTATGTGTGTTATCCTATTGACCCCAAGGCTTCCTTTATACTTTTCATGTTAAGAAATAAATGGCCGTGATATAATATCTAATCAATCAATGGCTAAGATTAAATTAGACTTGATCCTAGTCTCTTAGAATCTTTTCACCCACATTTTCATTAATACCCATTAATATTTTAGTTTTCCTAAGTTTAGACTTAGGAACCCCATTAAAAATACTAATTATTTTAATAAAATACAATTCGGGTGGAATTTCACAAAATGATTTCTGAGTCTCGGAGATCTCATGTGTTATAGCCCTTCCACAAAATTTTGGAGCTAGAGCACATTCGATGCTACCCAAAAATCAACATTTTTTAGTGGAAACAACTCATGCTCCGAAACCGAGCAATAAAGCAATTTAAAGTGCAGTGGAAGCATTTTAGTCCTGATGAAGCGACATGGGAAATGAATGATCAAATAGGAGCCTTGTATCCTTTCTTATTTACTGGTTGAGCAGATGTGTTTGATTGATATGTTTGGTTTATGTTTATCCATATGTGTATTTTATATATTGCAATAAGTTGTGTTATAAAGCTCCCATAAGCAGTATGGTGTTCATGATTTTTTAGCAGTTTGGTATGTTGTAAATGCTACATTGATCCAGGTTATAAAGCTCATGGGAAGCAACTTTTACTGGTTATAAGCGTCATTTAACACTGATGATGGTGTTCCCCTAAGGGGGAGGGGTTTTTTGATATTGTTGGACCTACCAACATTTAAGGGTTCTCCCCGATATGTGCTCCCAATTAGACCTCACACCGTTTATGATAGGAGCCCCATCCAAAATACAACCTAGTTACTATTTTCTTAAAGGTTTAGCCTGGTTCTAACTTCCAGAAAGAGAGAGGAATGTGTTAGTGTCAGTATCTTCATCCCTCCATCAGTGATCAAATTTTCTTTTGCATGCATTTTTAGGTGTCCCATCTCATCAGTTTCATTCCATTAGGTCATGGATCAACTGATGGAAGTGGTTTATTATCAAATTTCCCTCATGGTCTTTACCTGCTGGCCTATTTTCACAAGTTCAGGTCATTTACAAGCATCTTTTGTCATTACATTTTCCAAAGCCATTTTTAGGGTTTTAGGTCTCATTAGGTCTAGGGTTTGTCACCACAGTCATGCAAAAGCTCAATAAGAGTCAGCAGGCACATGAGGATGTTTAATAAGTTCATAAAATCACAAATTTCACTGATGATTTGTTGCGTAAAGGGTTCATGTACAAATTTATGTAATTTTAATGTTTTCATTTGTAATAAAGCTTCATTTATAACCCTTGGTCACCTTGCCAACTCCAGCATTCCAACTACTGCAAAAGAAATAAAAACATCCAAGCATCATGTTCATCAAATGACAAAAAGAGCCAAAACTATAAAAAATAATGTTTTTAAAGCAAAGTGAATTCGACTTTAGGAAAGTGGGTTTCTAAAATGAAAAATTAAAGTCAAGATGATATAAAATTCTTTTTAGTGTTTGGAAGACCTTGTTTTGTGCAAGTAAGAAAGAGCCAGAAGAAAAATTGCACTTTGAAGAGAAAGAGGGAAACTTGCAGCAAAAATTCCAGTTTTCACCGACGCAACACACCTGGGTACTAGTGCGACGCACTTGCCTGGCGCTTTGCACCGGGTATAGGTCTTCCAAAGGAATTTCAACGGGTGCTATGCACAAAAAGTGCGCTACGCATCTGGGTGTTGGCGCGGCGCATCTGTTGGCCAAGCTTCAAAACGAATTTCATTGCTTTTCCAAGCCTCCAAGTTTGCAAATATCATCTCTTCAAGTGAGTACACCCTCCCATTTTTCCTCGCAAGAGAAATTTGTCATCCATCATAGTGATTTGAATGGTGATAAATCAAACCCTAGTTGCTTCAAAGTTGTCTTGCAAAACTGTCTAGGGTTTTTGTTATTCTTGTTGTTTTCACTCCCTTGTATGATTTTCCCATATGCCATCCCCCCGCACTAAATTTCCCTAATTCTCTTCCCCTTATCCTCTCCCATTGACACTCACCTTACCCCCTATCACCAAACCATAAACCCTATAAATATTTCCTACTATTGCCCAAACCCTAATACCCTTTTTCTAAAACCTACCATTCCCTAAAAACCCTACTTCTATCATCAAAACCCTCCTTTGCACTTATACTATTAGTCAACCCTTTTATCCCCAAAAGAAAAACAACAGTCTCCCTATATTTAAGAAAATCTCTTCATACTCATCATTCTACACTCTATATTTGTAAGTATGGAAACAGATTTAGCTTGTGAAAGGGATGATTAAACTATCAGTGATTCTTCCCAAGAGGTTCATGCACCAAGAAAACCACATAAGGGAGGAAAAAACATCCGGGAGGATCCCACCACTCTCACAGAGTTACTAGCTTGCCCTCTTGCAGTAAAATGTTTTAAACATCAGCCTTGTTACCAGTTTTGGATGGTGGAGAGGGTGAAATATCACCATGAACTTGCTAGGTTATTTGTTCTTCACCTTCACAATGGTTAGGTGAACCTAGCTGGTGTCTCCTTCACTTTGACACCTGAAACTATTTCAACAGCAACATGTATTCCTAATGTGGGAGAACAATGGAACAAAGGATAGCTTGTGGGCAAAGAGCATTATGAACCTTACATCAAGGCTAGTTATCAAAAGAAAATTAGTAGGGTCTTTCCTTTCAGATACCTATAAGACACTTATGCTTCACTCATGAAGCTCATTATCAAATATTTCACCTGTGAAGGGAGGTTTTCTCGCTTGTCCACTTACCATGTTAGATTGCTGATGCACTTTACTAGAGTGAGGATGATGAACCTCCCCTATTTCATACGCATAAATATTGAGAAGATGGCTACATTGGTGCAAAGGAAACCTCTTCCTCAACAGTTCAGTAGCATTTATCATTTTTCATTGATCAAAATTGTTGTTTTGCATCAGCTAAGCTTGCTGAATATTTCATGGGATACTTTCATTGAACATGATGTCTTCAAAAGCCCTAAGGTGATTCCATTAGTGCTTCATGAGGAAGGAGGGCTGTCAAACCAACTGGATGTTCATGAGACTGAACATATAAGTGTGCCAGTGTTTATCACTTATGATAAAGGCACAAGGAGATTATTCGCAGTTGCCAAACGAGTATTATCTCCACTAGGGGTGGAAGGGGTCTCGTTCTCTTGACTGGACAACAAGCAAATTCTATATTCACCTGGGGTGAAAGGGGATTTGCCTTCTTCTTTATCAGAACAGGTACATGATAGAGGAAAGCAACCAATGCATGATGAAGGCCTTCTAAAGGCCAAGACAGGGATTTCATTTTGATTGAGGACGAGGACACTGATTTGGGCTGACTCAAAGATGAGATCATCAAGGAGTAGGAAGCTGAGATCAAAAGCCTATCACTTAACATTCAGAGGGCTAAATGTATCATTAATTACCTTGAGCAACAGGACAAGCAACTGGAGGACAAACGAATAATCATGGAGTTGCAAAACAAAAGGGAAAACCGACAATTGGCAAAAAGAAGGAAAGTCAAGCTAACTTCACTAGAGCAAGAAATTGAGGTTGACCAGGAATCATGGTTAGAGAGGGAAAAAATGCATTTGGAAAATCTACTGGACAAGGCTAATAAGGAGAAGAGGATGTTGCAACACATGGTTTACCACTATTTGGCCCGGAACAAAACTTGTAAGACAAGGACAAGAAGCCTAAAAGCCAAGTAAAAGAGAGATTTGAGGAGAAAAAAAGAGAAAGATTAGCTCAAGATCTTGGCTGAAGCTTCATTGGCCTAGCATAGCACTTAACATAGATCACTCATGCCAAATTTCAAGAAATTTGGTGAACGTTTTGGCATTTTTGAATTTTTAAGGGAAAAATAGGTTTTTCCGGCAGCGCTACGCTTTTGATGGGGACCTCATTTGAAGAAAAATTTTCATTTTTGGATTCCTCATGAAAATTTATGCATACTCAGAAATGCTAGGAAATTTTGACAAGTTTTAGGTCTCCAAAAGGGCCAAAAGCACCCAAAAAATGCCCTCTCTGCCACTTTTTGGCCGCACAGGAAGCAGTCTTGGGAGATTGCAATTTTGGAGGGGCAAATGGATACCAAATTCAAAAATCCCACTTGTTCTAGAAAGTAGACATATAGACCTTTCAAAAAAGCCATCTTGTAACAAATTTGGTGAAGGGAAAGGCCTTCAAATTCAGCTGGGAAAAAGCGTTATGCACAGAAAAAAATGGCACTACACACATAATGAAAAAGTGCCAATTTTCCCTGTTTGCTCAAAATTTTGCCTAGTTTTATGCCAGTTTGACTTTTTCTCTCTTATGGTCAAATTCATGATGTGATATGATGTAAATTCATGTAATATGGTGTAAAAATGATAAAAATTGACTCATGGAGGTAGATACATCAGTTATAGGTGGTTTTGAACTAAATGAATCAGTTTCCATAGTTTTAGAGGCAAGTTGTTCCACTGCCTATTTTTCAGTTCCTAGTTTAGATCTTATTGAAACAGCTCCTAGACTCATGGATTCGACCCCTAAAGACTAGATTGGGTGGTTTATTGCCTATATATTATACTTTCTTAGTCATTTGTCAAGGTTGGGCTCTTGTGGATCCATTGAGCACTATTGTACATCACTTCTGTAGTTTGGCAAGGAAATAAACCAAGGTTTTGCAGCATTTTGTGGGATTCTTGTGGTAATGTGAATTAGAATAGTTTCCTTCTCAGTTATTTAGTGATATTATGTTTATGTGTGCCATTATCTCTTTTATTTCTTCATAGCTAAATGAATCAAGTTTGAAAGGTGGAATTCATTGGTGTTCCAGTGCTCTACCTTAGGGTTTATTTAGTTTTACATGTTTTATACTATTTGAAGAGGACTCATGACACTTGCATGCCCTCTCTAGCTTCTCACCAGTCTTTAGACTCACCATTACACTCATTTCAAAGTGCTAAAACACTTGCCTACCTCGCCCCATAGAAACCTCTACAAATCTGTGTTCATTTCCCGGACCCAAAGCTGCCTTCCCCATCTGATCTAGCAACCAGCCATTAAAATTAATCAAATTCCTCTAAGAAAGCATACCTAGCCTAAAATTAGTTTTTATATCAATCATCTCAAGCCTTCCTTGATAAATTTTCATTGAGATTGACAAGGAGAGAGCCCTCTCCCGACCTGGTAGGGCTAGCTACCAGGTTAAGCGTGGTTTGATGTTACCCTAGACATGCCTTTCTTAGCCCGAGGTAGATTTAGGCCCTAACATAGTGGCGACCATACTGGGGAAGAAAATTTTGTTTGTTCGTTAGTGTTCTTTGCTTCATAAAATACAAACGGAGCTTGAAGTTAGCCAGGTAGCCTTCGAACTGCTCTTTATTTGTGAGTGCATAAGTAGATGAATGCTGCTTCAGTTAATCTCTAGTATAGTTTTATAAACTGAACATCTGAAGTGCAAATTGCCCCAGTACAATACATATTTCTAGACTTTTGGATGATGAGTTTAGAATTCATTAGGCTGATCAGATTGTAATGTTAATTTGATTTTTGGGAATAATTCAACACACTGGCTTCTAGACGATACACCGGAGCCAATCCTAATCTTGATCCTCCTCCCGTATATGAAAACCCAAATCTCATTCCAAGAATTCTCTGTCAATAAAGTTCTGTGACACCTGTGTTTAGATCTCGTTCATGCCCAGTTGTTTTTGAATATCTTGAAGATCTCCCATTTGATGAACATTTTGATCTATCATTATTTGAAACTAAGTCTGAAAGTGCAATTGGTGCTACTATTCTGAATCCAATGTTTTGTGCGATATCTTGAAACTGAAAGAGAAAATATATCAATTGATGCTTATATTCTAAATCTCCAAAATTCAATTGTGGTTACCAATATTCGCGAGTTCTTAGAATCTGCATCTGCCACTCCTGGTTCATTCGCTATTATGTCTAGTTTAGAAATTCCTACTGAGCCTCCTTTTATTCCCACCATTCCCATGTAGCCCACCATATCTGATCAGAGATCTGCAGTCCCTTCACCCCCATCAACCCCTTCTACACCTCAAGCATCACACATTTCTTCATCCCCTTCGACACCTCATACACTTATCACATTGATTTCTATCATTTTTCCCACTCCTCCTACATCTCCAAGGCCAGTTTTAAATGGCTACCAGATATGCACCTCTCGTTTTGCCACAAAACTTGGATGCTATGCCTGCTGATTATCAAAGTAAAATCCCATTGTTTGATGCTTCTCAATGTATCACAACACAACAACATGTTGATCAGATGAGTTATTTCTTTGATCTCCACGAGATAGATGAAGAGAATGTAACTATGAGATTATTTATACAAACTTTTGGAGGCGAAGTTCGAAAGTGTTTCAGAGCATTGCCTGCTGGAACTATCAATACATTGGCAGTTCTTCATAGAAAATTTCTGGATCATTGGGAGGTAAAGAAAAATCCACTCCAAATCCTTTCTGAGTATGAAGACATAAAGATAAATGTTGGTGAAAGTGTCCAGGATTATTGTGTTAGACTCTGTAGGTTTTAACCCCGTATAGAAATTACCTGCATACGAATTCTAAATCACAGGAAAAATAAAATGCGAGAGCATAATACATAAAACACATATACATAGATATTTCCCACTGGATCCCAAAACCGAGACTACCAGCTTGATTTTTCATTATGTTCATTTCAATGTTACAATACATATTTATACATGTCGAAGCATCCAATACCATGGACCGAAAACCAACGCGTCCAAAACCATGGACCGAAAACCATCGTGTCCAAAAAAAATGTGCAAAAATCATGCACAAAAACCATAGGTGGGTCTGCCCAACCTAACATAGCGTCCAAAACCAAAATTTTCCAGGGTGCTTCCCCGGAACCCATAAAGTGGGGTTACGGGTACCCCTCAAACCCCCTGTTAACTATGTGGAAAGAATATAACGCAACCCAACAATCTCCCACTTGTTGTTTTCTTTCCACAGGGGGCCACAGGAGAGCTTAGTCATTTTTTCAGCCCTGAAACACCCATTGTTTCTCTACACCAAGAGAAC
>APFE030207485.1:4961-50557 GCA_000404065.3 Pinus taeda
CCTGTTGCCAAGGTAACTTCTATTAGATTACTTTTATCTGTTGTTGTTGCTTTTGATTTTGAGGTAGAACAGATGGATGTGAAGACAACATTTCTTTATGGGGATTTGGAAGAGGAAATCTACATGAAGCAACCTGAAGGCTTTGCGGTGAAGGGTAAGAAAGAACTGGTATGCAAGTTAAAGAAGTCTCTGTATGGGTTAAAACAGTCACCAAGGATGTGGTATCAGAAATTTGATACATTTATACGAGGACTTGGCTTCAATAGAAGCAAAGCAGATCACTGTGTGTATTTTAAATTAATTGGTGACCGTGTTATTTATCTGTTCTTGTATGTGGATGATATGTTGCTGGTTGAAATGACAAAGAAATTATCCATGATTTGAAGACCCAATTGTCCTCCAAATTCGACATGAAAGATCTCGGTGCTGCAAACTATATTTTGGGCATGGAAATTAAAAGAGATCGGGCAAAGAGGAAGCTCTGGTTAAACCAGAGGAAGTATGTCGAGACAATATTGCAGAGGTTTAGTATGCAGGATAGTAAACCGGTGAAGGTTCCTAGTCATGTAGGTGTGAGGTTATCTGCTGAACAGTGTCCCAAGACACAAGAAGAGGAAGAGGACATGTCTCATGTTCCATATGCAAGTGCAGTCGGTAGCTTGGTGTGTGCCATGGTCTATACTAGACCAGACATTGCACATCCAGTGGGAGTATTGAGCAGGTTTATGTCAAAACCAGGGAAGGAGCACTGGACAGCAGTGAAGCAGGTTTTCAGGTATTTACGTGGCACTAGTGATTATGGTTTGTGCTACCAAGGAAGACTAGGATTTGACAGAGTGTTGGATATGCATGGCTTTGTTGATGCAGACTGAGCTAGAGATCTAGAACAGAGAAGATCTACAAGTGGGTATGTGTTTAACCTATTTGGAGGTGCAGTCAGTTGGATGAGTAAGAAACAATCTGTAGTGGCACTATCACCTACAGAGGCAGAATACATGGCAGCCACTCATGCAAGCAAGGAAGTAGTTTGGTTGCAGAGATTGTGTTCAAGTATGGGGTTAGTATAGGGAGCTATAAGGATAGACTGTGACAGCCAAAGTGCAATTTTCATGGCTAAGAACCCTGCTTATCATTCAAAGACAAAGCACATTGATGTTCAGTATCACTTTGTGAGGGATATGATAGAAGACAAAAAGGTGTTGCTGCTAAAGGTGGACACTTTGAGGAATACTGCAGATGCATTGACAAAATCTATTAGCTCTGAGAAGTTCTCTTGGTGTAGAGAAACAATGGGTGTTTCAGGGCTGAAAAAAGGTCTAAGCTCTCCTGTGGCCGCCTGGGGAAAGAAAACAACAAGTGGGAGATTGTTGGGTTGTGTTATATTCTTTCCACATAGTTAACAAGGGGTTTGAGGGGTACCCGTAACCCCACTTTATGGGGTCCAGGGCAGCACCCAGGAAAATTTTGGTTTTGGACCCTATGTTAGGTTGGGCGGACCCACCTATGGTTTTGTGCATGATTTTCACACATGTTTTTTGGACGCGATGGTTTTTGGTCCATGGTTTTGGACGCGATAGTTTTAGGTCCATGTTATTGGATGCTTCGGCATGTATAAATATGTATTGTAACATTGAAAGGAACATAATGAAAAATCAAGCTAGTAGTCTCGGTTTTGGGATCCAGTGGGAAATCTCTGTGTATATGTGTTTTATGTGTTATGCTCTCACATGTTTATTTTTCCTGTGATTTAGAATTCGTATGCAGGTAATTTTTGTACGGGGTTAAAACCCACACTATTTTGGACAAGTGTTAAGGAAATAAGGCTCTACTTCTTTTACTTAGGTGAAAGGGGAAGGCTCCTGCAGTTGAGTGCACAAGAGGCCTTGGTAAGTCTGCAACTAAGTGTGTGGACCCCTGTAGCTGAGTGTGCGGAGTGAGAGAGTATATAATCTAAATGTTGAAGATCAATAAAGACTTATTTTGAAGAATTATCTTGCAATCTAAGCGTTACTGATGATTCAGTTTATGTTATGCTTTGTCACTTTATAATGTGTTTTTTATGAAATAATGAATGAATGTTGCACGAAACTTTTGAATCTATCTTATATATGCATGTATTAAGTAATTGTCTGTGTTTGCAAAGTTAAGAGGTATTTCTATGATGATTTCTAATGAATTGGGTATATCTGCACGATGACAGTTCTAGGGTTATTTATTGATGCACGAAAGTGGATAATCTGCTCATTTAGGGTCCGCAAAGACCGATCATAGACCTTTGCAAAGGTCTAGAAGCCATTTTACCATAGTTACTGTAACAAGCCCTAGAAGGATATTGATCTACATTAATTCAGATCTAAACTGTCAAAGCTTAAGAACCACTTATCACATATGCCTCAATGCAAAAACCTACTTGTAGCATCCCACAATACTACTTCAAGTGAGACTGTAGCCTGTGATATGCAGGTTGTTGCCGAAAGGGCTAGCATCTAGGGTTCTTTTGGTTGGCCGGAACAACTCTAAACCTTGGTTTGGCCCCCTTAATCCAACAGCCTCAAAACCTACAACTAGTTTATGCACATGCAATGTTTTCCTCCATCTTCTCAAGTTGCATGGAGGTTGTACTAGATTCTGGTATATGTGGTTGTTTAGATTTCACTATACTATTCAAAATTATAGTATGACATAGGTGCAACGTTCTAAAATATTGTACTATGATATGTCTATTTTGGAATCTTGTACAACAATCTTGTTTTTGTTTCAACACAATGTGGTTGTTCTAGATTATGGCATAACATAGTTGATCCAAAAAACAATAAGAAATTTTTATTTTAGGTTCCAATATGGTGTTTATTTCAAGTGTCAAAATATTGTTGGAGAAACATAACTATAACAATTGAGCATCGAATCAGAGCTATTTGCAAAGAGAAAGATGTGTTGAGGCACTTTCATGTGTCTCTAAGTGACCCTTCTCTATTTTTTGTGTCAATTTTTGTTTCCAAGTCTTAATATTTTCGTAATTATCATAGTCATAATGGATGAGAATGGTTAACTTGGAAATATCAATCACGTAAAGGCTCGAGAAAAATTTAGGGATTAAATTTAGTGAATCTTCAGTATAGTTTCGACATAGGCAAATTACTTTTTATTATATTTAATATTGCACCTCATGTGTTTACTACCCATCCAGTCATAAACCCCAAATAAATATGAAAAGTAGTTAAGAAAAAAAACTATAAATATTAAGCCAATCTTCAAATTTTCATGGAATGAATCATTTTTTCATTTGATTGGTTCACGAGATTGAAATTATTATAAAATTGGGAAAAGATGCATATTTTCATATCTATGAGATGTATCATTGTGACATATATATTGGTACCATATAGGATATTTTTTATGTCAAATCATATTAAATTATTACTACCATGTTTTAAATGACCTTGGATTGGGCCCACAGATCACCAAAATGAGTTTATCCTTACACATACTTTAATCTTGAAATCAATAAAAACCATAATTTAACATTTCCAAAAGAAAATAGATTAGACAAAAGAGGATTTGATAGTATGGTATGTAGACACCATCAAAGAAGAAAAAAAGTATGCTATGTAGTAACCCCTAAAATACCTTGACAAACTAAGTGGTCACAAAAATAGATTACTGTGAGACTATAATTAAAAGCATAGATGCAATCAAAGAGCTATTGACCTTAAGCTCCCCAAATAATTGATGGAAGACCTGGGTAAGAATAATCATCATTCAAGAGTAGAGTAGTAAAGCATCTAAATGTTATGTTCACTACATACTGGTTGATTTTGTTAACACCCAATCCCACACACTACACATTACACTGAGCCCACATCATCCCATTGACACTCACAGAAAGCTACAAAAAAACTAGTTCAGCAACAACCATGAAAAGAGAGTGCATCCATAATCTACTCGTAAACCATTTGCATAAAATAGTTGCAGCACTCAATATGGTCTTTTCCAGAGTCACACAAACCCGAAATTTAAAATAAACCTTGACAAAAGTGACAACAATACTCTAATTCCGACTATATGTAAATCATTTTGCAACATTAAAAAATAATGGACAACATGTATACTCTCCCAAAAGAAATGTAGGAAATTGTGGGACCTTATCCGAGGACTCATTGTGAGGAAGAAACTAATATTTGTGAATTTCCATGGTGTCATGTACAAATATAAAACACAGGAGGGTTCTGATAACACATTCAGATTGGTCATTACACCTCACGTAGGAATCATGGTTCTGATAGCACAGTCAGATTGGTCATTATGCCTCACATAGGAATCACCTTGTGATGCAACATTTCCATCAAGCTTGTTAAGGACGAGGGAGTTTGGAGAAATATTCTCACATTCTCCATTTATGTTCATCTCCCCCCTACCTTCTTCAACAAACATTGGTTTTATGGTTCCAAAAAATGAGTTGTGAGCACCAAAATTTGAAAGGAGACAATGAAAATTGCAGTATGTTATATATACTTACATAAATGATTTTTCTTTTTTGTTGCCAATGGTATCATGTGGGTTGAGTGTATGATATATTCGCACACATAAAATCCTGTCTAAGGATATGTTTATTGACAATGGTGGTATGTGGGTTGAGTAGTATAGGTGGTATGTGAGTTGAGTAGGTTAAAATAAGTTTTGTTTAAATAAAAAAAAAGTAGTATGTTTAATTATTTCTATGTATTCATATGTTTTTTTAATATGAAATGTGTTTTGTAATCGTAAATATGTCAATATGTTTATCTTATAATAGATTTTAATTCCTTTTCCAATTGAAAATTTGTAATTCATGTTTATGCAAATTTTTCATTTTTTCTTAAGTGAAGATAAGGTATATTAGTCACATAGTAATAAGAGTACATTGGTTATGTATAGTTTAAAGAGTAAAAGAAGAAAGACATCCATAAATAACTCTCAGCATTAACAACTCTAGACATAATCATAAACACTAAGAGTAAAAATATTATAAACTCAAGTCTAAGAGTCTAAAAACCCTAGTGCATAACATAAAATTGTAATTACTAAGAGATAATCAAGTTCATTGCTAGTTATAATTTATCATGCTTATGTTGACGATGTTGGATGTGCCAACATTTAGGGGATCTCCCCGGTATGAAGACGCAACTAGACCTCACACCATTTAGTGTAGGAGTCCCATCTGGTATGATGGCCTGGTTTCCATTATCTTAGAGGTTTTCGTTAGCTCTTACTTTTCAGCACATGAGAGTGGTATACTTTGTCTTTGAACAATGAGTGTCATGTGCCTAGTGAGTTCTTGGTGCAGCTTGTGTCATACTTCTTTCACTATAGAGGGAGAGGGTGGAAGGGAGTCTCGGGTTGAAAGGGAATAGTGACAACTCTACTAGAGACACACAAAACATCAGGACATGCGCAACTTATGGCAGAATAGTCCACACAGATGCGGAAGTCACAGACACACAATGAAGAGATAGCACATACAACACCCAATGGAGTAATCCATGCAAGCGTGATGGTCATTATAACAAGTTATACAACACATTTTCGTAACCATATGTATTAGAAAAGTTGAAATAGTTCAATGGTCTTAATACAGGTTAAAGCACCATGCATTACAAGTGTCCAAAGAATAGTCTTACAAACAATTAGAATACATGTGTGAAAACATGTTGACCTATTATCAATCTTCTGAATTAAGTGAAAGTTCCAAGACACATCGGTATACCATACATCAACAAACCTCAAAATGGGGTATTGGAGCCATCGCTCGCTCCTCAAATAAAAAATTATAGACTCTCAAAGCTATGTGGGAGGAGCCAAGGTGAAAAGTCTTTTGCATGTAAAAATGAGGGGTATTTATAGCCAAGGGTAAAACTGGCACATCTGACTATTTGACTTCCCTCATGACTGTTTGCCTTACATGACTCTTCAACTTTACATGACTCTTCAAATTTACATGTGGGTCTCTTGGACTTCCGTGTTACATTACATTGATCACAACAGTATGGCCCATAGTAGTGATGTGGTTGAGATGACTAATGAAATGACTTGACATGAAAGTGTTATTATGTTCATGTTGCTCTTGGTGTTCATGTCGAGCTATAGTGCTTCTGAGTGATGGATGTGCTCTTCATGTTTCATAGCTTCATCTCTACATGGAAAGGTGTTTGAAGTCTTTGATGGTATTGGTGGTTTCTTTATGTTTGCATGTGCATGTTCCTCCTTCACTTGTATTTTGACATGCTTCATGTGTTCGTTCATTCGCAAAAAAATCTTCTTACATGCATTCCTCGTTCATCTATTCATGAAACAATCTCGTCACATGCATTCCTTATTCATCATGTTTGTCGTCACATCATGTCTCATCCATGTACTTGTACCTGCAATCACTCATGACGAGACAACATAAAATCTAGAAATATCCTAATCTACCATGATGTGTTGTCATTCGCTTTCGGATGTGGGCGACTAGGAGAGAGGAAAAGGCTTTGAAACTACACAAGGTATATTTTAAGTCGAGATGCGAGCTCCAAGTACTACCAGTGAAAATTGCACAGAGGTCACTAGGAGACTGGGATGCATAATCCAGATCAACATCGACTTTACACGATATCTAGCTCGGCTGGAGGGAAGATCTATGCAATTTTTTGAGGGAAGAAGTGTAGGAAGCAGAGGGGGTTGGCAACAAAAAATGCACAATTTCTCCAGGGAGCTGGTAGGGAGCTACACGAGGCTTCCCTAGAAAAATATGCAATTTTTTTAGGAGTTGGCAACGGGTTGCGGGAGTGCTGCTGGAAAAAACTACGCAATTTCTGAGGGTTGGCTTGTTGAAAATCCTTATGTAGCTTCTGAGTTGACTAGGATGCTGGGTAGCTTGGGAAATACTCATGAAAATTTCATAGTTTTTTGGGTGAGCATCAAGTTGGGTGCTAGGTGACTAGCTGGAAAAAAATGCGGAATTTTCTTAGGGAGACAATGACAAACTTAGGGTGTCTCTTCAGCATGTTAGCACAAATTATTTAGTCAATGAAGTCGACACGCTTTGCATGTTTTGCATAATTTTTTGGGGGAGTGAGGTCTCGGGTCACTGCTAGGTCAAACTCTCCAGTTGACCAAATAGAGGCTCAGTTGATGTGCTTGCAAGAAATGCAGATTGAAATAGCTTGTTGGGAAACTTTTGCATTTTTCTAGGTGACAGTTAGTCGACTTGGTTCCAAGATTTCATAGTGTAGGCTATTTGGGAGATGACCTCAAGCTCTGTGCCATTCTCTGTAGCAGTACATGATCACTGAGGGCTAAAACTATGCAATGTAGCTCAACAAATATATATTTACTGGGGGGTGATTCAGTCGTTATAATTTCAGCGAAATGACTAACTATGTGAAAAAAGTGAACTTGTGCATACATGACCTTGCAAACAGACACTTAACATGACTCGATGACAAGACTCCTTGAACCATGATGACAACAACACTCAGTGTGACTAACCAACAATGTGATTGATAAGAAAGACACTTGTGATAGATCATTGAACGACTGCGATGACGCTTGCGTGACTATGGATACTACATCATGTGTGAGTGTGATAGATATGTACATAGAGAACACATCTCAAACAAAAACATTTCAAATCAACAGAATGAGGTCACAATCATGGCATAACAATCAACATGTTAAAAATGATAGTTGCTTGAACAAGTGAAAAGTAACGAAGCCATGTACAAGAAACACATAAAATCACTTTTCATGTTTTTGCACATGCATGTTACTGAGGACATGATGATATGACAATGACGAGAACTCCTTCAAACTCAACTAAGATGTGTACTTCGTAACATGTTATTTACTTACCATACTTACCCTCAACATGATCATGCATCCAACGAAGTTTTCATGCGGTCTTGACCTTTCCTATTACTTAGTTTCTTGGTCCTTACCCTCTACTCCTTGGAAGTGATTTCAGCATGTCACATTTTCCTGTAGTCACTAAGAGGTATACCTATGCAACTTTAGTAGAAAGTGAATGTTGTCAGAATGAGGCCCTAGAAGGTTTGTCTGTGTAGTTTTGGCATGTAAGACAAACAAGACAACTTGGAAAACATTACACAATTTTGAGGCTCTAGACACTACTATAGGATATAGGTTCTAGGAGGACACTTTTGTGAAATTTCTATAGGCAGTGCAGCTAGACTACTCTACGCATTTCTAGAGAGCAGTGTTGGTTGCTTGACTACTCTACTCATTTTGGAGAGAAGTGTTAGTTGGGGTCTCGATGGGCTATGGGGTTTCAGTTGGCAAGTGAGATTGGTGTCTCTACGCACTATGAGGTTTCAGCAGGAAACGGAGGTTCATGTCTTTCTGCACTACAATGTTTCAACAGACAAGGGAGGAAGCTTGATGGTTGCATAAGCAAATCACATAGTTTAGGGAAGCTGGATGAGGCTAGGTTGCTCTAGAAAATGGGCAACTATGAGATCAGTGAAACATATGTAAACATGATAGGACTTGACTGTGATCGCACATAGACACATAGTGACACAACGTAGACCATCCAGAATGCATAAGGCATACTTTAATTGATGTAACAACCTTCGTGCCAAGAGTGTGTGAGGTGACTTTGAAACATTTCTATGTGATGACAACCACCCATATGCACACAATTCCCTTGAAGCAAGACAACATTCACTTACATGACAAACAACAATCCCTATGCCTGAAAATGACACATGCTGTATAAAGATGAGAACATGGAAAACTCTTAGGATCAAGGAGGGGAGCTTTAAATCATTAGCTTACGAATAAGAGACCAAGGATGATTGGTTGCAGCATCCAAGGAACTCCAAAATTTGCATGCGAGCCAAATTTTTGAGGGAAGTGTTGTAGCTACTACAACACATTATTAGAGGCAAGGACCCACCCAATCATCAATGTCACACAAGATACTAAGTGGCATAATTGGTAGGCTTGTGAGTCTTTGGTTCTCTTAAATGGTTAGCACCATAGTCATATATCTCTTATCATTTCTATCCATAGTGGGATGCTAGCTACATCCACATCCCCATCTCTCTTGATATTAATTCCTTATCCTATGACAAGGTTAAAAGGAAGAAAATGTGTGGAATGTACTTTGTACCATAATCAATGAGAAAAAAATGTGGACAAACTCTAAATAGAAATTTATAGAAAACAAATAACATAGAAACATACAACCATTACAAAGTGATATTATGGGCAAAACTCTTTCAAGGAAACAAAAACCTCACTGTAAAATAAGGTCAATGTATTATTCAATTACAAACTTTGACACAAGCTTAATGTGCTATTCAATAGAGTTGTGCTTTTAACTAGAATGATCAACAACATTCAAGTTCTAGGGAAATTTCGACAGCATAATGATGCCTTCTATAACCTCTCTTACGACATACACGTTGTACTTGTTATTTTTTCATATTTTTATTTTTGGACTGTAAGTTGTTTACATTAATTATTTTTAATTTGTCACATATTATCTAGTCATATATTTTAGGTCTAGACTAAATTAGTCACTTAAGTTAGTCGCTTTTAGTTGGTTCATTTATTATCTAGTTGTATATTTTATTACTATACTAAATTAATCCTTTAAGTTAGTTTCTTTTAGTTGGGTAACTTAAAATTGCTCAAATTTGGCTAAGGGAGGTGTTATTATTTGTATATTCATAATGTGCTATCATTTCCTCTCTAAAAATTGATTATGTGACAAGTGTTTTATGACAACAAAGCCATATATATGATATAAGCTGATTGGGTTCTAAATATAAAGATGCAATACGTACCTTTTGTGAAGGTTGCACATCCTGTAGATCAAAATACTACTCCATTGGTAGTATCCATGTTACTAGATACTTGTCATAAAACTTCCTCATATCTATATTTGGAATGTGGTGGTTCTTAAACCCCATAGTGGAGTCTCTAAGATCGTAATTCATATTCCTTTTGTCCTCATCATGATTTTCATGGATTACCTTGTCACCACCAAGAAGCCTTTCTTGTAACAACTTTGTCAAACCTTCCTTCAAACCTTCTATGTCCAATTTTAAAAGATTCATGTCTCCTTTTAAACCATCCATTTCACCTTTTAAAACATACATGTCATATTTTAGTTCATCTTTGGTTTCTCTTTGTGAGAGAAAAATTCATTGCACTTAGTCCCGTAATTTTGATATATCATGTTGCAATTCTTACTCTTGATGCGTCATATTAGAGATTTCTAAGGGCTTAATGGATGTAAAATTATTTTTCTTAGGAGGAATGTTATAACCCAATACTAAGATCTATGCTTCAATATGACCTTAGAGTCACTTCAAACTAATCTTTCAAATAAAAGTTATGCAATTAAAAAAAAAAAAGTACACACCTTTTTCTCACTTTTAGGAGCTTGATCTTGACATGTTTGTAACTCTGTGATTTTGGATCTCCAATTTATGAAATTGATTTATGTGGTATCTCTTGGAGTCTTCTTTCCAACCCCATAATTATTATCATGATTGGATTCTTCAATAATGAGTTATGGAGAATATCCCATTATGATTGGATTATGGACAAGTTCACTACAATGAATTTGTACAAGATGCCATGTGTCATTGTTTCAACCTTCGACCATGAAAATGATACCCAAAAAACTAAAACCTGACCTCTTCCAATGATTTTTTACTAAATTCAAATCTGATGTTCAAAGCGAATGTTATCATGATTTACCCTACATCACCTGTTTGAGATGGAATTCTGGAGCCTGTAAATACCTTAACTTCCTTGAATCATATCTCCGACAATATAGCGACACAAGATCTAAAATTCATACACCACGCTAATCAATATTTTGGCTCTTTATGTTACAATTTTATTTTATGAATCTTCACAGAAAAAAATTATTTTGAAAATTCGACGATGGCTTGTTGGAAGAAGCGAACCCCTAGAATCTAAAGCTCTGATACCAAATTTTATGCAACCAACTCACAAAAAGATAGATCGGCGACTTAAAATTTATCCTATTTTAGGGGGAAACCTCCTCTATATTACATAATGGAAAAATTCTCAGATGATACAAATAGCAGGACCTCCTTTGTATGTAGAGGAGGCTAAGGGGTCACAATATAATTAGAGCTTGCATAACAATAATAATGTAAGGGAACAACAATAACAATAGTGGGATTCTATGGGGCACAACAATAATAATATGGAGGATACATTGGAAAAACAATAAAAATAAAAGGGATAGACTAGTATTATAGGGACCTAAAAATTTCAAAGGCTTCTTGACAATTATTTGTCCAGCAAAAATCAAAATCTTTAGCTAGCAATCCAAACAACGGTGAACCCAATTTGTTAAAATACTTAATGAAACTTCTATAATACCCAGATAATCAAAGGAAATCATGAAATATATTTTCTTTTGACAGTTAGGCACCCTTTTGGTGATGGAAATATTGGTTGGGTCAGCTTGTATTCCTCCCTTGGATATGGAATGTCTAAGGACAGCCCCTGAAGTCATCAAAAACTCACATTTCTCAGGGCAATGAGAGATTTATTTCAATACATTTCTTCATAAATTTGCAAATATTAGAAAGAGCTTCCTGGAATTGACATCCATATGGAGCGAAATCATCCATGTATATATCAACAGAATCGTGAATAATTTCAACAAAAATACTCAAAATTTCCCTCGGAAAAGTAGCAGGGGTAGTGCACAACAAGAATGGAAGAAATCTATAGGGAAAGATATACCAAGGACTTGTAAATGTGGTATTATATTGGTATTTAGGGTTGATATGAATTTGGTTGTATCCACTAATTCCATCCAAGAAGGAGAATAATTTATTTCCTGCAAGGCCATCTAGGACTTGGTCAATGAAGGGAAAAAGAAACTAGTCCTTCTTGTAGCCTTGTTAATCTCTTGGTAATGAACACACATTATCCACTTCCCATTCATCTTTGGAGCTAGAAAAAGAGGTGACAATGAGTCACAATTTGAAATGGGGTATATGAACCCTGCATCCAGTATCTTTTTTAATTCTTCTTTCACAATGTCCTTAAGAGCAGGGTTCATCCTTCTCTAGGGTTGGCGCATAGTCTTGCATCCCTCTCTGATGTAAATATGATGAGTAGAAATTGAGGGATGCACACCTTTCATTTCCTTATAACCCAATAAAAATCTTCCAAGTGTTTCCTTAGTATATTGCACAATTTTTGTTCTTATTTGGCCGAGAGAGAGGAGTTTTTATTTAGACTTATGGGTGGGCCAAACTCTACAATATTGACCCGTTCTAGGCTAGATTCAACATAGCACAAGTCAGTCTAGGGAATAGTCTCAAATTATTTCATAAATTCATCAATGGGTATGGCAATGGGAGGTTGGTTCTATAAGATACGGTTAGTATGGACATCTTCACCAAGTTGTCCCCCTCCTATAACAATATCTAGAGACCAGACTGGGTAGGGGGTTGTGTGATAAAATTAATCCTCTAAATGAATGGGTAAATAATATTCCATAGAAGTTTGAGCAGGTGGATAAAACACAAGTTTACTTCATAAATGTCCATTCTTGATAGTCATGTTCCCAGTCCTACAACTAATGTAGGCATCAATAGTTTCCAACAATGGTTTTCCTAAGATGAGAGGACCATAATTCCATCGATGTGCACATCCAGTACTGGGCTACCAAGGTCTAGATATTTTGGGGAGATCACCATCCCAAGCATCAAATTAGATAGTTGTCCAATAAAATTGATGGTAGGGGTATCTCTTCTTATTCTCCTATACCTTTTGAAAATCTTTCATTAATAAGCTTGTTGCATATGGGAAAATCCTTAATGACCTAGAGAAGGGTATCTTGGCACCTAAATTCTTCAATTCTCCCTTAATATCAACCTCTTCTAGGGTGTTTTAGTTACGGTAGATGAACCTTTTAGGATAGGGGGCTATATTAGATTGAGTGGCACTCTCTTTCTTCTCTTCTTCAATCTCTTCAGGTGGACAAGGTGGGTGATTATCAAGGAGCACCCTCCTAGACTAAAGGTTAATCTCTTGGATTTCAATGATGTAACTAGGATCAGATGTCTCTCCACTATAGACCTATTATGCCTACTTATTATTTGAGTTCAGATTGGGTTGAGTAGGCACTTGAGGTTGCTTAAGTGGGGTATGATGAGTTAGCTACGGTTGAGGTTCGGGTGGAGAAAATAAAGAAGGAGGATAGTTTGTTTAAGGCCTCCACCCTTTTGAGAGGTTTTTCCATTGGGAAGATTTGGATGGATATGGCTAAAAAGGATGGTTGATATGCTAAGGAGGATATGGAGGAGAATCAAGCCAAGAAGGCGGTGTGGACCATGACAGATTAGGGGAAGAGTGCAAAGGCTAGAAAGGTGTGTTCTGATTTGGATTCTAGTGAGGATAATGTGCACCTTTCATGCCTTGTTGATATAATCGAGGTCCTAGGGTTCTCCTTTGATTAATGAATCATATTTGTTATGACGCACTCTGTACTTCTTCCTGTTATATAGCATTTAGGCCTAGAAGAGAGGGACATTTTTTTTGTTTCATGATTCTCTTCAAATGTAAGGAAAATTTCCATGACATTCATTGTGAATTCATTCCTAGGATGTCTTTTACATATACAGAAGAAAATATCCAGTGCCCTTTCTTCTTCCTTTTTTTTTCTTTTGACTTGCATAATATTCATTTGTAGGGAAAATGTATGCAACATTTCACTCTTGGAATCCTCCAACATATTCCCTATCTCATGCTTGATGGATGTTGTGGAGGGAGAGGAGTTAACCATGGTTTGGCAAGACCTACCCTTATTCCTAACAACCTTACAGTAATTCTTGAATACAGTTTTGATGTCATCATAAGGAAACTGCTAGATGTCTGCTCCAAATATGATGTTGAGGGTTTCCATTACATCTTTGCTCATCCATCGAAGAATAACTTGCTTGAGTGAATCAGTATCAAGGGTACAATTGGCCCTCCTATAATTGAGTTCAAACCTCTCCTCATAATCCTCCAAATATTCATCAGGTCTAAGGGCCATCCTAAAGATTTCCTCCTTTTTTATTTCGATCTACAGTAATCCTAGTGTTTATCATTGAAGTTTTATTACATTGGGTCCTAGGTATTGATGCTTCCTCTAGGTAGACTCATAAACCAGCACAAGACTACATCTTTGAGGGTAGAAGGAAACAACTTCAGATTCTACTCATTAGAGGCATATTCATAGATCCTATAGGCAACAACAAACTCAAACATGATGGTGTCAGGATCTTCAGAGGTTAGAGCATGGAAATGTGGCAGGGAAGCAGGGCTTATATTTTTTATTCTAGACACTCCATTGCTTTCTCTAAGGTGGGAAATCTCATTGTTCCTGTTTCAGCCATGGCATGGGTAGGTGAGATGGGTTATTATTCTTCCCCAATAGGTTCTTCAAGAATTTTAGGTTTCTCACCTAGAGGATCTTCTAGCACCCCTGTAGTCAGAGAGGGAAGTTCACAACCACCGAAGAAGTATGAAGGCTGGCTTCTTGAGGGTGTGGGGGTTTTTGGTAAGAACTTTCATTGGTTATCCCTACTCCTATGAGGCATGAAGGAACATATTTTTTCATTTTTTCATGTAATATGACTGATGAAAAACATAAAAATTTAATGCTTAAGCAGAAACAACTCTTACTTAGACACCTCCCCAACAACGATGCCAAAAAATGGTGATCCCTAGTATTACATTAAGAGTATTGCAACTCCCAAGGGCTCCAGAACCTAAATTATCAACCCAGGGTTCATATAAACATAGAGGTGGAAATTTTGTATACATAGTAGGTTAGGTTCTACTCATGCCACCCTGTCATGACATCAGATCAAGGTGTTTAGAGACAATTCCTCCAACTTAACTATAGTAAAAAATCACGATGAAACTGATTTTAACTATCAAATCCAAAATGCCATTCATTCAACTTGTAGATGCTAATTAACATTATATGAGAGGTAAAGGGCTAGTCTGCTTGAAGAAGTGAAGTTACTCCATTTTCCACATTTCACCAAATTAGTAACCTACTTACATGTATCTTTGATCTACTTAAAATTTTTTTCTTGAAAATCATAAATCTAACTTGTGACATGCTTCATAATAAAAACACTAATTCTACTCTATTTTGTAGTGACGAAAAGAGGAGGTTAAATTGGTATAAGAGATTAAATTAATCATCAAATAATAACTTAAGAGTAATTATTCAACCTAACCAGGCTAATTTTGAAGCGGGGAGCAAACCACATGGAGGAAAATGGTTCTACAGGCCTACTACAGGTGTTGCTATAAGAGGTATTGTATTGCTATAGGAGGGGTTTTGTGAGCCTTTTGAGGGTAGAGATGTTGCCTTGAGGACAAGAAAATATGGATGAATATAGGAGGGAGTTAATAAAGGTTAGGAAAGCCTCCTAGCCAAGCGTAAGACCTCTCAGAGGTTTGTTTTCCACCAAGGTGGATTTGCACTCTGTCCTTAATTGCCTAAATAGAATGACCATGGAAATAGAGTTTGAGATTAGCGTGAAGGGTAAAGGGAGGAGATGGAGAAGTCAAAATGGAGATGAAAATATGTTCCCACCCCTATGTATCAACACAATGCTGCAACTGGCCAAATGCATGCATCACATGATCAATAACATAGTGAGATAAAATGTCATGGAAAAGATGAGTTGAATTTGACTAAAATCTCTTCTATTTCACAACACTTCTTTGATCGTTAAACTAAATCCTACATTGCAAAAAGTAATCATGTAAGAGGATAACTCACATTTATGGGTGGAAAATCCAACATTGTACTGTGATATTTTGGTCATGCTATTGAATTTTACTTGCAAATTTTTTTTAAAGCCCCATATTTCATCAAATATCCAATGGGCAAAATTATCATCAGATATCCTATGATACGTTAGTCAGATATCTAAAACTAATTATATCTTGAGGAAACTTTAATGTTTTCCTAATATCCCACAAACATTCAATTTTTGTCAGAAATATAACATTTGATCATTTCAATTATCAAATAAATTTAACTTAATACATATAACACTTTATAAATCACTATTTTAAACATGAATTTATTTCATTTACAATTACACCACTAGCTGTTTTTTCTTTATCCTCATGTAACTTTTTATCTTAATGATCAAAATATTTGTATTCTATTACAAGACCCCAACAACCAAAGTGTAAGAACTAGCTGGAAAGAGCATTGTGAGCCATTGGTCATTGGAACCATTAGCTTGAGGTAGGAAAAGACGCTACAAAATCATTTTTCATAGGGTGAATACTACTTTTGTCTTGAAAATTTTGGCAAAATATGCTACTCCAAAAGCATTCTTCAGGTATGTGTGAAGTCAAAGGTTTTCACATTGAAGCCTTTAAATTATTGAACATCTTGAAGCCAAGCTATAAATTTCGCTAGGGTTTCAATTTTTTTATGTGTTCAATCTCATGGAAAAGCAAACCAACTAAAATTTTATATACCCAATGATGAAACAATTCGCTTTTTTACTTTAGTAAACTCAAGGAAATGAGCTTAGGAAATTCCATATTTTTATTGGGGTTTAAGTTATATGGCTTTTGTACTATTGACGTGGAGTTGCAATTAGTACTCCATAATTAGAAGATCAAATGCAATTCTTTGATTGGATTTTCTAAGAAACAAATTTCTTATATGAGAGGTATTCCTTGATCCCAATATTATCCCTTGTTGTTACTAAAAGAAATTTTCTGTACATTGTATGATATTCCAATGATATTAAAGGATTTTGAAATTTAATTATATAAATGGTTTACTAGCATGTTTACATCTATTATCTATTTCTCCATGATTATAAACGTGTCTTGACTATAGGCATGTAGATGTCTCACTATGGGATGTTGGTTTTACTCTTATGTTTGTGTTTTCTTATCATGATGGTGTATTTTCCTATAGTCATAATTGAATGAAGTTGATTCTCAACAATAACTTTCATGACACTGCATGCATACTAGTTTGGTTGGTTTTATTTCAAGGACTTAATTTAATCATTAATAGAATTTTGATTTTGATATTTCCTATTTCCACTGAGAACAATACCTCTATTGATTGAAAATGGTGCATATCCACACCATCGATATCTCTCCCTTGCTCTTTGATATAGACAAAGACAATTACAAACTAATGACAGGGGGAAACCTAGTATTTAATATTCTAAATCACCAGTTTGTTGGGTCATAAAGAAAAAAAAAAACTAGGCCAACATTGATAGTCAAGAGAACAAAAATTAGAAAAGGGGGGTTTAGGTTGAGATTCCAAATTCAGAGAAAAAAACTTCAAAATTAAATCCTTTGTTGACATGAAATATTTCTAAAATATACATATGATAAAAATAACTTATGGGTGCCTAGGGTCTCTCCACATTTTTGGTCTGGCATCAGACCTTGCCGCAGTAGCTTTGAGAATATTGACCCTAAAACACATTTTTCATATTTCTTCTCTAATTGGGAGAAACTGACTATCCTCATTCTTCCTAGCTATTGAGGGTGCGACACCTTTCTACTGGAAGTATGAGTATCTAACCTCCAATCCTTTGGACATTGTTTGCATGTGTACATATATGAACAATACACATGTGAATTACTTCCTTTGAAATTAATGGTTGAAATCTAATAGTGAGGCCGCACAAAGATCAAATTATGGCTATGATTCTAAATTTAGTAAAGGATCTTCACTCTCAATAGTCATCATGTAGTGTGAAATGGTAATAGACCATTGTGTAGTAATTACTAGATGTTTGATAACCAATGTAAGTGGGAGTCTAGAAGGGGTTTGGCTGAAGCATTAACTCAAGTCCATGCAAATTGTTAAGTTGAAGAATGAAAAGAGATGTAGATCCAACTATTCCTTTTGATAAATTATATAATGCCGGACAACTTGTATCTGTTACAGAGATATTGATGTAAAATGGAACAGGCTAAGAAACCATTTTTTAGCTCTAGGGAATTTTTCCACAAACATTTTAATTATGATAACCATCTCCACTAGGAATCACACATCCCCATATTTTGTACAATTTTATGTTAGAAATGATACTTGGGGTGGGAGGGGGGGGTGAATCAGTATTATAAAATCAATAATCTTTTCATTTCCATTTTTAGATTCATATACGCTACTTCAGTTAAGGATACCCGCGTGTATACGCAACTGTGTTTAATGCAACTATCATATATCTAGTAAACTTATGATTTAGTTAGTTGATCTTCAATGAGTGCATGAGAACATTATTAACCATATGAACAATAAACAAGTGTAGTAAAATAGAACAGATCATCACACATAAGAAGCACACATTAACACCATGATATAAGGTGGAAAGCCAATATGGGTGAAAAGCACCTGCTGCAATTCATCTCTATCTTCTTTTAATAAGAAACCTCTTTTTAAACTATTTCTGTACTGGTGCAGTCTTATACCAGTATGCAAGCTTCTATCTGCAGAAGGATACAATGTTCTCTCATTCTCCATCTTCTCTTGGAAGGGAGCTACAACCCCCTTAGCTCTTGTACTAGCTAAAGTACTAGTATGTAGGTGCTAACCTACAGAAGGCTACAACCTCCTCTTTTCTTCCATGGACCACGTTTCATAAATTTTCAGACTGAACCCATAAATACAAAACAATCACCACTGCAATACAATCATTAAATCTAAATCATTGAAACCCTGTCATCAAAACACAGTCACCAGAACACAGAGCAGAACCCAGAACTCTACAACAACCACTAGAACCAACAACATCCTCAAACATAAAATCTCATAATGTATACGCTACTTGACTATGTCGAACCAGTGTGTATACACCCTTTCACAATGGTGAACCCGCGTACAGATCTGAAAATAATTACTTATACCTAAGGTGAAACTTTCAACTTCAGATATACCCAGAACATAAGATATAAAGGATAAAACATGTGTCAGTATTCAGATCTATTCATGATCATACCATGTAATGATAATGCATTGTAGTCTTCATGATCCCAGTCCATCAACCTTTATTAACCGCATAGGTGCCTCCTAGGTTCATATCAAGCAAAGCATCACAAACCCATAACCATCATACTAGATCTCACACTTCATCAGATATTCATGTCTTGCACACTTTCCCACTCTTAGCCTAATGATCTTTTCCTTATATGGTCTTAAGCCTTACTCAATACCATGGTCCAAAACCACTTAGAACCAATACCTGGGACCCAATACCTGGGGTCAATACTTCGGATCAAATAACATGGACCAATACCGAAATACCATGGACCAAACAACATAGACCAAAACTTAGATTCCCAACAGGTACGTGACTTTCCTTATGTAAACATGCATGTGTAAGTATACGCAACTTGATATATGGTAAACCCGCGTGTATACACATTATTGTCACAGCGAACCTGCATATACCTCTTTGATCATTCTAACTATACTATGATATGTCATCTGAGTGAGTTACCATCAAGGACAACACCTGTATCATAGCTATATCATAATGCCAACAATCTCCCCGTTTGGACTTGATGGCAACATCCACGCTAAGTCACTCTCCCCCTTTGACATCAAGGGCAAAGGGTGGACCAAGATATTCCCTCCCTTGATATTCATTTTGTTGTCCATACTCCCCTTGAGTGCATGATGAAATATCTGATTGAGTTACCCCTTTGTACATGCCAAGATGTACCAATCCGTTCATGCTCCCCCTGAGCACATGCCGAGTCTAAACAAGACCATGATAGTCATCAGTAACTGTCATACACCATATGATCTGCAATGTAAGCATCTGTCACTAGCATCCAGACCTGTAACCTACAATCCATTCTCTTGACCAATCAACCATCAGTAGAAAGATGTGTCAATAAGCATCATCACCAAATACTTCTAACCATAATTCCAACAATGCATCATTCAAAGCATATGCTCCCCCTAAGTTTGTGCCAATCATCATATACTAGGACTGAACCATTTCCTGAGTCTGTTCTGATCCTTTTTCTTCAAAAATCTATATACGTGACTTTGTAGCCTCTAACTCACATATTAATGCAACTTATCTTCATAATATTTGTGTATGCAAATTGGAATACTGAAGGTATACACTTTCAATTTCCCCTATGTCTGTTATGTTAGCTAACTGAGTTATGCCACATCTTTTTGTCTCTAATTCTATCTTCTTTAATACCTGTAATTTTGATGATGTATGATCCTCTTGCTTCGAAGTTCAAATTTTGCTCCTGCATTCCCTTACTTTATGTCCAAACTTGTTACATGCATAACATCTTACATGTTTCATATTCCTCCTATAGTAGTCAATGGCTTTGTGACCAAACATATTGTGAGAAAAACAATATCCCTTTAAGTACCTGGAGCGTGATGATCTTTCTGTGTGATGGTCTTGGCCCAATTTTCTTCTACATCTAGCTGCAATATGTCCAAAGTTATGACATACATAACATTCAACATTATTCATTTGAGGAAATAAACAACTATCACTTCCATAGTTAGGAGGAAAAGATCTTCTTTGAAAAATTCCGTTCCTTGGTTGTTGCTGGGGTTGACCACTTATCTCTTCATTGATCATTTCAGATTTGGCATTAGAATTCCTTTCCTCACCCTGTGAACTAGATTTAGCTTCGACAGTTTCATAAAAACCAAGACCAGTTTTGATAGCAGGGGATCTTTGACTACTAAGAATATCATCCAAAATCTTAGTATTGTCTTGAAATTGTAACAGTTTATCTTTTTCTTCTAATTTACCTTTTAAGATATTTACCTCAACCTGATCTTGTTCTTCCTTTCCCATATATTGCTCCCTTATGTTTTCTTCATCCTTTCTTCCTTCTCCCACTTGTTGCCTTAATTCGAGCACTTCATGTTCTTGTTCTTCAAGAGCTTCTTTATTCTTCTTCTTTGATTCTTTAAGATCTTCTTTTAGAGAGAGGATCTTAGATTCAAGTCTCTGAATTATTATGCTCTAATCTTTTACTACATCCTGCAGTTACTCCCTTACTCTGGTTACTGTCTCCAGTTGTTCTTTTAATCTCGTAACTTCTTCTATTCTACATCCTTATTTTCATATGCCATGACAAGTCTAATGTCTTCACCACTATTGGATGACTCATTACCTTTATCATGAATATAATAACTTCTATTATCTTCTTCAGACATCTTTCCTTTGTTATGAGGGCATCTAGCAGTGTAATGACCCGCTCTACCACAAGAAAATCATTTGAAAGGTAGGTTACCTTTGAACCTTCCAAAGCCCTGTTCAACATTCTTGACAAAATTTACCTCATACTCTTCTTCTGAAATGTATCCTGATTCACTGAGTTTTTCTTTTCCATTTGCTTATACTTTAAATGTGGCTTCTCTCATATCTGAGGGTCCTCCTTTTCTTATCTCAAAACCAGTTAAGATTCCGTGAAGCTGTGTCATAGTCATTTTCTACAGATCCTCCTTTTCTTCTATGGAAAACACTTTGGATTAAAATTTAGTAGACAAGGATCTCAAAACTTTCTCAACTAAGACAACTTCCTTAATATCTTCATCCAAATTCCTCATACAATTAACAATCTCATATATATGGAGGAATTAATTAGCTATGCTTTCATTTCTATGAATCTTGAGTGTTTCATACCGTATTCTAAGAGTTTTAAGCTTAGCACATTTTACCTAATCATCTCCTTCATAGCTTAGAATGACTTTATCCCATATTTTTTTGGCTAATTTGAACTACATGACCTTGACAAATTATGATTGTGACAAACTTCCCAATAAGATAGTAACAACCTTGGCATTGAGTTCATATTGATTTCTACATCTCGTATCTGTAGGAGTTACTCAAGGATATGTATATCCTCCTTCCATGATTCCCCAAACATTTTTTCCAAGTGATTGTAGATATGTTGTGGTTCTTATCTTCCAGTAGACAAAACTGCTACCATCGAAGATTGGTGGTCTGATGGATCCCTCTCATTCTTGATTACTCATCCTGATGGATCTTCCTTCAAGTGATCAAGCTTCTTCTGAAGGACTTGCTCTAATACCAATTGTAGGAAATAATACTGAGAGGGGGTGGTGAATTAGTATTAGCAAATCAATAATCTTTTCATTTACATTATTAGATTCATATATGCTACTTCAGTTAAGGATACCCTCATGTATATGTAACAATGTTTAATGAAACTAGTGTATATCTAGTAAACTTATGATTCAGTTAGTTGATCTTCAATGAGTGCATCGGAGAATTATTAACCATATGAACAGTAAAAAAGTGTAGTAAAATAGAACAAATCATCACACATAAGAAGCACACATGAACACCATCATATAAGGTGGAAACCCAATGTGTGTGAAAACCACTTGCTGCAATTTGTCTCTATCTTCTTTTAATAAGAAACTTCTTTCTACAATATTTCTTTACTCGTGCAGTCTTATACTAGTATGTAGGCTTCTACCTACAGAAGGCTACAACCTTCTCTCGTTCTCCAATTTCTCTTGGAAGAGAGCTACAACCCCCTTAGCTCTTGTACTAGCTGAAGTACTAGTATGTAGGTGCTGACCTACAGAAGGCTACAACCTTCTCTTTCCTTCCAGGGACCATGTTTCATAAATTTTCAGACTGGATCCATAAATACAAAACAATCACCACTACAATACAATCATTAACTCTGAATCACCCAACAACTAAATCACTAAAACCCTGTCATCAAAACATATTCACCAGAACACAGAGCAGAGCCCAGAACTCTGCAACAACCACTAGAACCAAAAACAACCTCAAACATCAAATATCATAATGTATATGCTACTTGACTGTATCGAACCAGTGTGTATATGCCCTTTCACCAGAGAGAACCTGCATATAGATCTGAAAATAATTATTTATACCTACACTGCAATTTTCAACTTTAGATATACCCAGAACATAAGATATAAAGGATAAAACATGGGCCAGTATTCAAATCTATTCATGATCATACCATGTAATGATAATTCATTTAGTCTTCATGATCCTGGTCCATCAACATTTATCAACCGCATAAGTTCCTCCTAGGTTCAGATCAAGAAAAGCATCACAAACCCATAGCCAACATACTAAATATCACACTTCATCAGATATTCATCACTCGCACACTTGTCCACTCTTGGCCTAATGATCTTCTCCTTATATAGTCTTAGTCCTTACTCAATACCATGGTCCAAAACCACTTAGAACTAATACCTGGGACCTAATACTTGGGGTCAATACTTTGGATCAAATACCATGGACCAATAACCAAATACCATGGACCAAATACCATGGACCAAAACTTAGATTCCCAACATGTATGAGACTTTCCTTCTGTAAACATGCATGTGTACATATACGTGACTTGGTATAAGGTAAACCCACTTGTATACGCATTATTGTCACAGGAAACCTGTGTATATCTCTCTAATCATTCTATTTTTACTATGATCTATCATCTAATTGAGTTGCCATCAAGGACAACACCTATATCATACCTGTATGATAATGCCAACATTTTCTAGTTATCTAAGGACCCTTAATGTACGATAAAGGTGAGAAGGAAAGGTAGAGGATAGATGTGGATAAATTATATATAAATTCTCTCCAACTACTCAGATAACTCTTCATTGTTATCAACCCGGATGCGAGTGATTTCAATGCATATTAATGGGACATGCAATGAGGCCACATGCAAGCAGCTGGGGGTAGGTGGTGAAGATTGAAACTCGGGCTGATATCCAAGCCGAGGTGATGGGCATTCAAAGGAATTTAATGCAGTTGCCGGTAACAGGTACGCAGACGGAGGATGAAAGCAGATTAAACCAGAGAATTATGGAGAATGTTCAGGAGTGTTCAGGTAGAGCAGAGACAAGCCGACCGACAGCAGAAGATGCAGTTGGTGGTTGGCATATGATTGAGCTTGCCAACAGAGGCGATTCATGGTGGTTTGGTCTGCAAAGGAAGCTGCAGCGCCCTCAGGAGAAGACACCCTGGCCTAGTACCTGTGTGTTGAAGGTAAGTGCAACGCACTCCCTCCTGCTGCAGTGGCTTGGGTGTGAAACGGGTCTCCCATTGAGTTTTACGTGCACGGTTTGGGGAGGAATCTGGTAGTGGGGGGGCTCAGCATAGGGGTCTGCTTTCCATATGGCGAGAAAATTGCAAATTCTCAGTATTTAAGCCTTCCTTCTCTGTCGGTGAGCTGGAATAGCAAGCCGCACATAGTGAATATGGCTCCCCGACTCAGAGCAACTCCAAGAAGGGGCCGAAATTCGGGTCTCAGGGGAGGGATGGGGGGCAGAGGTAGGTCACCTCCACAACGCATTTCTCCGATAGCTGTAGCTTACCCTTCCTCCCAAGTTTCTGAAGAGTCTGACTCTTCGCTTAATAACTCAGTTCAGACGGCTAAATTTCGCTTTAAGAGCAGGCTAAACAAACCAATAGTCACGGCTATGGTTACGGTTATATTTTCAGAAGAAGAGGAAGAGCAAGTTATCTCTGAGAATTCAGAGAAGGAACACTCCCCTACCCCTCTGGATGACTCGTCGCAGGAGGAGGATCTCATCAGTGCTCAGTCTGCTTCAACGGACCAGCCTCCCTCTCCCAGGATCAATGTGGTTCAACGTCAGCTGGAGGAACATAGCATTAGCCATCTGGCTAAGGGGATGGAAGTGAAAGCTCAAGGAACTGCGGGACCTCAGCACATCATGGCTCAGTCTGATAAGGCGAAGAAATGGCCAGATAACACCTATCCCAATCTTTTGCAGCTCAGGCTCCCCCCAGGAGTCAAGCCAATGGATGTAGAAGACGGTCTGATGGTGACGTGGGAACGTGTTTCGGATGAGGAGAAGGATCATGGCGATGATGAACCCGAGTAAAGACTACACAGCGCTTGAAGCTTCTAGGCAGGCACTCTGTTTTTTCCTTTCCAGTTTGTCTTTTGAATGCACATCACGGCGCCATGTAAGGCAACATCTAGTTAGCGGTCTAGGCTAGAAGTTTTGGGATGTCTGGCTAATTTCCCAGTTTTCATTATGATATTTCTTTGTAATCTGGTTGTTAGCTCTTTTTGATTTCTACTCTAGAATCACAAGTTAGGTATATGGGCTGTAAGAGCAGAAGACAATATCAGCTCAAAAATGTTTTCTTGACAGAGAGAGATTCAAGGCTCTCTCAAAGGTTAACTCCTCTCTGTATATATCTTTTTTCTTATTAATATTAATAGAATAGACTTTACCCAGGAAAAAAAAAAAAAAAAAAAAAAAAAAACTCTTCATTATTATCAGGGGAAGTGTATCATGAGGTAACAAGTCAAAAACCTTCTGATGTAGTTTTCATATTATAAATTTTCTCAAGATTTTTTAATTGAAGGAAACCATAAATTTGGTAATAGTATATATTGGTTAAAGGCCCTTTGTACTAATTCTATTGGTATCAGACAAAGAATCCCTAACAAAAACATATTATTAAGATAAAAAAATGATACACCATATAGACGACTTGTTTGCAATATTATTGGGCTAGACATCTTCCATCATAGAAGAATGTTTTGTGTTCATGTCACAAATTTAGGGATTTCCTTTGGCCATTTTAAGTTGTAGAAGATCTCTTTAGCTTTTACTTCCCTGGATGGTCTGGATAATCCATATAGTAGAAATGGCTACACCTTACTCATCAACATTAGTGAAGCCAACTTCCTCATTCCTACTATGGCAACAAAATTCCCATTTGAGTCCAGTAAGGCCCATTTTCCCCTCTCTAGGTGTTGATAATAACTCAGAAGGTTATGACAAAAATTGTCAAGACACTATGTCTTTTGGAAGGGAATTGGAAAAATGAATAAAGTGCAGTGAAATTATCTTGATGAGCCACATATTGGTCATGCTCAAAGTGAAAACTCAACCATTAATAACCATCACATATCATATTGCTGCCCTAGGGAAAGCTTTTCCTAATGGATCTTAAAAGACTCGTAGGGTTTAGAGGTGGAATTGAAGGATACATTTAATTTTCCTAGAAAAGGTATTTATCTAGGATTTTCAAATACAATTGGAGTTAATATTTTCTGGATTACCAATTGATTATTATCTTAAGTATATTTCATCTTAAAACTTCTTTTAAACTTTTAGCAGACATGCCCAAAGAATTCCCAATTGGTTTTGTAGTATTCACAAGGAAGACCATCTATTCTTGGAGTTTTATCATTAACCATGTTATTTAGGGTCATGTTAAATTCCCCTGCTAGGATTTTGAACTCACAAAACTCTCTATCCACATGATAAAATTTGGAAGGGACAACATTTAAACATTGATTCAAGGCCTCTTCATTATACTTGTCATTTAAGTGTTAGATGTGATATGAATTTATCGTAGCCCACAAGATTTTGAAAAATCTCTTTATTTTTAATGATCCTACCTTTGTTAGTCCTAATATTTTCTGGATTACCAATTGATTATTATCTTAAGTATATTTCATCTTAAAAATTCTTTTAAACTTTTAGCAGACATTCCCAAAGAATTCCCAATTGGTTTTGTAGTATTCACAAGGAAGACCATCTATTCTTGGAGTTTTATCATTAACCATGTTATTTAAGGTCATGTTAAATTCCCCTGCTAGGATTTTGAACTCACAAAACTCTCTATCCACATGATAAAATTTGGAAGAGACAACATTTAAACATTGATTCAAGGCCTCTTCATTATACTTGTCATTTAAGTGTTAGATGTGATATGAATTTATCGTAGCCCACAAGATTTTGAAAAATCTCTTTATTTTTAATGATCCTACCTTTCGTAGTCCTAATAGCTTTGATGTCTTCAAACTCCCTCTCTTGTTGAAGATCCTGAAAAAAGAGTTTTGTGCATTTATCCCTGTCCCTGAGTCCTATGGATTTTGGCCCTAATTTGTATACCTTTGGCTTTTGTACCCTTAGCATTTCTTAGAACATGCCTCACTCACGGTGCTTTTTTATCATTTCAAGATAAAAAGGGTTTTTCTTCAAAGCTAATCCAACTAAGGGTAGGTTTTAGTCTTATTTCTTTCCTCAAAATTTCATGATTTTGGGTATTGGCCTTCACCTCTAGCCCCTCCCTCCCCTCTCACTTGGTAGGATTACTAGATATGGAAATTGGGTTTTACCACCTTACCATTTATGGACTTGTTGGGCCTATTAACTTCCACTTGGAGAATGGACATTATTTGATTTGATGATTCATACATCTTATTATTTGATGACATCTCTGAAAAAAAATGTTTTCTCTACTGTTGGAGGATTATCCCTTTTGGGTGACGCTACATGCATCGCTTGAGTGATACAATGTGTTTGTTGATATTTAGGATTCTTAGCGACTTATATTTTTATTGGAATATCAAGGGGATGACCCCTTCATTACTTATGTTAGGACCTAGTATTATCATTATTATTATTCTTTTTCTTTTAAAATTCTATCCAAGATCCATTGTGAGTGAGTGTTAAGGAGGGGTAGGGTATGGGTAAGATTAGATTTTCCGAAGTTTTCTTTTAAGTAACAAACAATTATTGATGTAACGATTCCTATCATGGGGCTTAAAATAGATATTTGACATATTCATATAGACAGCTTTCGAAATCATAAAATTAGAGGCACAAATCAAAATTTCTTCCCTAAACTCTCTTGAAAACTAAATTTTAATGTAATCCCTGACCTGTAGCCTAGTTCAATATGACTTGACAAATTCATGGAAAATAAACTTACCTAACTATGTGGTCAATCATGGAAGGAAATTCCACAGGTGCATGGGAATTTTTTAGAGTTCAATCTAGATAGGACCCGTCAAGTATACATGTAAGTCAAAAGAAAAAATCAAGTTCCTAGTGTGATAGCAAACCATTAGGTTACTATAGAACCTATAGAAGCAATTTCCTTGATAGAATCTTATTGACTGATGAGGAATTCTTAATAAAGGGGGAAGTCCTTTCCAATAAATTGTTGTAGGTTCCAACCTTCCAACCATAGTCAAGTATGGCTATAGGTAAGATCCCTCCAACAATATAAGCAATGAAAATAATATTTTTAGTATCATGAATTACTTGCTCCTCTTCCTCTTATGTTCCACATGCAAAATAAACTTCCTTTCAATGATAGTGTAACATTCAAAAGACTGTATGATTTTCCATTATGAAAAGGCCTAAAGAAGTTCAATAAAAATCAAGGGGGTGCAAATTGAATCGTTGGAAGTGTAGAAACAATTAAGATATTAATTTAGATTCATGTAACAGCAAATGCTAACTAAGTTAACCTTGAGATTTGGACATTCCCTTGATCTCCACATAGACCTTCCGAGTAGAATCTAGTTTAAATTAATAGGCCGAAGAAAAAGGTCACAAGATTTTGCTTACCACTTTTTTATACAATTATGTTGGATCAAACACTGCATGCTTTTTGAAAGAAGTTGTATTACATGTTTGAACTCTTAAATTATTTTTTGCCTAGATTGAGATTTGTAGAATGAAATCACAAGAAAATGGAAAGAGATAAAAAAAAATTTGAAGTTTCATTTCTCTTGTTTGTGAAGAAGAAAACAATTACAAGAAATCACAAAGGAAACTTTATTTAGAATAGTGTAGTTATAGCAGATTTTGCTTATTTTGAGCATTATTTTATATTTGTTATTATTTCCACAAAGATGGAATTGTTTCTTAAAATTTCTTAGAAAGGCGACTAAACTATTTGTTTAAAATTATTAGAAAGATGATCATGTCCTTGTACCGGTTCCTTTCAATTGAAGCTCTGGCCTAAAGTTGATTATAAGTTGCCATGTCAATGATTTCATAGTGTGTGTATATATATATATATATTATATTATATATACATTTATTTGTTTATCCTCTTTATGTTTAGGGAATCCACCAGACCTTGCCAAGACAAGGTTACATCTGGTTGCTACATTCAAGTGAACTTTAATCATCTCATCCTTAGCAGGGATCCAAGCCACTTAAGGATTTGGAGTATCCTTTATTTTTTCTCCTTTATTGGGACAATTCTTAATAATTTTTACATCAATAGGTCGTTAGCTTATGCAACTAAGAGATTTTGTATAAGTTTTTGATCAAAACACCTTCATGCATTGTGGTTATTCAATAAAGAGTTATAGGTAGAATATAAGATGTTTATTCAGGATAGGTAGCATTTTCATATGTCCTGAACAATCATTTTTTGTCAAAAAAGATAATATTATATGTTATTGCTGTAGGTTTTAACCCCGTACAAAAATTACCTGCATACAAATTCTCAAAGCAGAGAAGAGCATAACACATAAAACAAATATACATAGAGATTTTCTTGAGGATCCCGAAACTGGGACTACCAGATTGATTTTTCATTATGTTCCTTTCAATGTTACAATACATATATATACATTCCAAAGCATCCAATACCATGGACCGAAAACCATCACGCCCAAAACCATGCACAAAACCATGGGTCCAAAAAAAGAAAAATCCCCCGGGAACTGCCCCAAATCCTGTGGAGGGGGACTAACTATCCCCCTCTAACCACCTGGTTTATCTAGGGGGGCTAGTCGTGGAAAGAATATAACACAACCTAACAATTGCAATAACTTATTTATGATGGAAACCTTCAAATGCAACCTCATACCCTTATTTCTCATATGAATTTAGCATAGTATTCATTGAATTCCATCCCTTGTTATGTTTCCTATATATATGTTCAAGGGTGTAGAGGTAGCGACTATCTCTATGGAAAGATGTAGAATTAGTATATAAGAGGCTATATGTACCATATATAGAGTTTATTTAGAACAAAAAATCACTTCATATATTCTTCAAACATGTTTTTAAGATGAGATATTATTATATGCCATGGGACAGTCTTCTTCATGATGGAAATATCTAATTTCAAATCCACATCCTTCTAATATGAAACTATCCTAGTACTAGGGTAAATAAATGAGTGGTTTTCCCTTGTTATGTTGTCAACACATGTTGAAGAAGTTTTTAGAGTTTGAGGGTGGTTCTATGATAAGATGTGGAATTTGTATACAATATGGTATATGGTAGTTCACTTTGTGGGTACCACCGCATTCCATCCCCCCAAAAAAGGAAAAACAATCCTTGCTCCTAGTTGTTCCTTATTTGTTACTGATCTCATTCTAGTGACAAAGTTTTCTCAGTGGTTGCATTTCCAATATGGAAATGGGCCATAATATAAGTTGTACAAGTTTCTATAATGAGGGAATGCCAAAGACGTGGGTATGAGTATATGGAATATCTAGAGGCTTTGACTAAATTTCAAGGGAATGGAAGTTTAGAAGTGAAATATATATATATTATATTATTATTGTTTTATGTGTCAGCATCAATGTTTATCATCTTTCCAAGAATTCTTGAGTTTAATTCTAGATTGTAGAGGACCATCGAGGTCTCTCATAATTCAGCTCCATACCATCATCAATGACATGATTGGATTCTTCACCTACTTCTCCATAGCCTTTAAGTAAGGTCCTCCATATATGCAATCTACACATAATCGATTTTACACCTCTAATTGATCCAACATTATGGTAGGTTGGTTTTGCTATATACCACTGAAGGTGCTGTTAGGAAGTTTTCTATATATAGAGTTTATTTAGAACTTGCACTGCGGTTATTTAGTAGAATGTTATAAGTAGCATATAAGATGTTTATTTACGATAAATAGCATCTTCATATGTCCTGAACAATCACTTGTTTTCAAATGAGATAATATTATATGCTATTGCAAAAACTTCTTTATGATGGAAACTTTCAACTGCAACACCATATCCTTGTTTCCCGTATGAAGCTAACATAGTATTCGTTTAATCTTATCCCTTGTTATGTTTCCTGTATATATATTCAAGTATGTAGAGGAAGAGCGTGTTTCTATGTAGGATGTAGAATTAGTATAAAGGAGAATATAGGCAGTGTATAAAGTGTTTATCTCGAACAAAAGGTAACTTCATATATTCTTTGATCATTTTTTTAAGATGAGATAGTATTATATGCCATGGCACATTCTTCTTTAGGATGAAAATATATAATTTTAAATACACATCCTTCTCATATGAAACTAGCCTAGTATTGGGTTGAATCATTGAGAGGGTTTCCCTTGTTATGTTGTCAGCACATATTGGAGAAGTACATGTTAAAAATAGAAACAAGAAATTCCAATTTAATTTCTCCTTGAATAAAATTGTGAATTAAATCGAAATTATATTCTCATAGCAACTTGTAATATATAATTAAGTTAAATTGACTTAATTGACTTACGAAATTTGAGTTGGAAGTCTATATAGAGTCATGTAGAGTGATCCCTAAATTTTAGGGGCCCAGGTTGCATTGTTTTGATTTGTATTTAGATAACTCAGTCTAACTGATTTATAGTGAGTTAAAATAGTTCTGACTATTGGAGGAACTAGTAGGAGATCTAGTAGTGGGGACGACCACTAGTGCATCCTCAGTGCCACACCAGTTAACTAAATATTCACTCATAAATAACTCATGCATGTCAGTTCAGAGGAAGACCCAGTTGGGGTTAGACTTCAAGGGAAATGCATTATCTGTTGTATAATTTTCCAAGTTGTATAGATGGTGCATGCAATCAGTTGACAACCTATGGATGGATTGTGTGATTATGGAGAGTGGATTTCCTAATTAAATATGGACCAGTTCTCTCAGGAATTTTGCAATAAAGTAGGGGCTTGGAAAGAAGTAAAATTGGCTAAGTGCTTGCTTGAGCTGGCTTATGAGGAAGAGAGATAGATTGTACCTGTGCAAAGATTGTTCAGGTTGAACAAGCATTGTCTTTTCTTCTCAAATATTCTAGTTAATGCAATATAAATAGTGAGGGTTTTTAGCAGTTGCTTTCCCCAGAGAAATATTGTGTTATGTGTGATTGATTTTCTTCCTTTTCTACTTATTGTTTTCATTGATCAATTTTGATTTCCGTTGAAGAGTAGAATAGATTCTTGTGTTTTCTTTTGCATATCACATAAGTTGTTGAATCTATAGTAAACTTCTACATGGTATCAGAGTTGAAGACAATATAGAAGAGGAAAATTCAAGTTGGTTGTGCAAGTGAAATCAAATTTGCAAGTTCATACTTCAAAGTCAGTAATATGTCATTTCATGGTTTGAGACTTGAGTATGCCCTCGAGGACAACTAAAATTACATAGCTTGGAAGGATAGGATGGAGGTAGTGCTAGAAGAAAATGGCCTCAGGGAATTCATAAATCATGACATTCCTAAGCCTTCAACATCTGATGCTAAAGATCTGGCTGAATGGAGAAAGTGTGTGGAAAACAAGAGAAGGATTATCCTGGAAGGCATTCAAGATCACATTGTCTCGAGTCTCCATGGTAAGAACACTCCATATGTAAGCTGGAAGGCATTGACATACCTATTTTAAAATGGCAGTGACCATAGGAAGTTGGAACTGAAGGAAAAACATAGAAATATGAAAATGGAGAAGGGTGACTATATTCTGAAGTACTTGACAAAGTTCACCCATTGTCAGGATGAGCTTGGAAGTTTCAAGATTATTGTTTCCGAAGGTGATAGGTATATGTAGCTCTTCTAAGACTTCCCAAGACTAGCATAGTTAGCAAGACTTAGTTAATGGGATGGAGAAGTTACTAGATTGGGAGGCATTATGGTCCAACTTAGTACAGGAAGAGATTCAGTAGAACACCAGAGATGGATCCTCATCAAAGGTTGATGATGAGGAGAATTGTGCCTTAGTGGGTAAGGCAAAGAAAGGGAAGGGGAATTCATCCCTTTCCAAATCAGATTCGTTTCAAGGTGGTAAGAAGAAGGACACGTCAAAAGGCAATTGATTTCACTATCACGGGTTGGGACATTTTTCTAGAAAGTGTGCACCTCAAGAAGGTTGGTAAAAGTCCCTAAGGAGGAGTGGCAGGTGAGGCTCTTGCCTCACAATTCGGACTAGACTTTACCCTCATCATTTGTATGGTGCAATCCATGATGGACAGTGTATGGTACCTCGATAGTGGATCTTCTTTCCACATGGTTGGTAACAAACATCTCTTCAATAACTTGGAGGAGAAATATCTCTAGATCCATATCGATATGGATGATGATGGGAGGTATAGCACTATTAGTATTAGTACAGTTAGATTTCATAGGGATTCAGGCTCTTCCCTCACTTTGTGAGATCTTATGTATGTTCATGATTTGAAGAAGAACTTGGTATCCGTTTCCATATTGGAGGATAGAGGTTATGATGTGATATTTAGTAAGGGAAATGATTCCTTCATCACATAACCACAGGAAAGGTGAAGAGGATAGGGGTTCAAGTGAAGAATATCTATAAGTTGGAGGTAAAATATTGTGTTTTGTTGAGCATGAAAGTGGAGAAGATGCAGAGTCAAGATCTTGGTGAGTTATGGCACAAGAGGTTGGGTCACTTGCACCATGGTGCTTTGAATATCATGCAAAAAATTTCTACTGGTCTTCCCAAGGGTACACTAGAGCAGGTAGACAAATGAAAAGGGTGCACCTTGGCAAATACACCAAATATTCCTTTCATGGAAAATACAGTTAAGCATAGGTGATCCTCAATCGAGTTCACTAAGATGTGTCTGCACCATTCTCAATAGCATCCATGGCCAAGCACAAGTATTATGTTATATTTGTTGATGATTTTTCTAGTAAGTGTTGGATCTTCTTCATGCAGAAGAAAGATCATACTTTTGCAATGTTCTATGAATTTAAATAACTGGTTGAGAAAGATACTGGTAGGAAGGTTAAAGTTCTTAGGAGTGATAATGGTGGAGAGTATGTGTCAAATGAGTTTAAAACATTTTGTGCAACAAAAGGTATTCGATGAGAGTTGATAGCATCTCATAAACCACAACAAAAGGGGGTGGTTGAAAGGAAGAAAGAAGCATAGTAGGAGTTGCACTGGCGATGTTGCCTGATCATGGCTTGTTGTTGGGTGCGGGATCCCCCAAGGGCAGTTTTGGGGCTAAAACTCCATATTTGGGTCCAATTTTGTAAGCCAAATGTAAAGAGTCTGCATTTTGTGGTCGTGGAGGGCGTAGGTGTTAAAGAGTCATAAGGTTGTTTGCCCTTATTTTTAAAATGTAATGTCAGCTGTAAAAGATCTACCCATGGTCCGCGGACCATGGGATTGTAAATTAGATCTAAGATCTAAGTAGTTATAGGAATGAAAAAATATTGAAAATGTATGAGAGATAGCTCCGAAGTAGAAGTATAAGTCTTGGGTCGTAGTGTAGGTAGAGGCTCTGCAACTAAGTGCTCAGAGGCCTAGAAGTCCGTAGCTGAGTGTGTGGACCCTTGTAGCTGAGTGCGTAGGGTCGATTGAGTCTGCAATCATCTCGGATTATCAATAAAGAGAAGTATTCCATAATTTCTAAATCTTATTTCTTGTTTATGCATCTGTTATATTTGTTATGAATTTCAGTTATAATGCTTATATGATGCATAAATGTATGTAAATGTATTGCTTAAGTAAACGCAAGTAAGAACATCGGTTTATGTGAAGCTAACTACAATTTATTAATAAGATAAGAAATACACTTAGCCTAGTTGGAAGATATCACAGTTCGCTGCCCTAGCATTGCGAAAGGACTTCAGCCCTTGGTTAGGGCTGCACGAAAGCTAATTGTACCCTTTCGTGAAGGTAGTAAAGGGTTGAATAGAGGGTTAAGCAACTTGCACAAAGGCAGGTCTAGCTGAAATAAACTGACATCACATCCATCTCAAGGTTACGAAAACTTGGTTCTAGCATCCCCCGATACTGCTTCCGGTGAGACTTGAGTCTGCGCTCCACGGGATGATGTCGAAAGGTCCAGTAGTGTATGGATTTGATTGGCTAAAAAACACTAAACCTAGGTTAGCCCCCCTGAAGCCAACAAATGGTTCTGTTGTTGGGACCAGAATCTACATAAGGGATTTGTGATATTGTATCACTGGAATCCAACTAAGAAAGAAATAGAAGGCTGGTTGGATAGAAGGATCCATAAGTTCATGGCACAAGAAAACAGAAACCCGTGACACTTAAAAGAATTGTGGTTGGACTGACACCTGTATACAGAGATCCATGAAATATTTTTCACCTCCTTTCCTATTGAGCTATACGAGTGGATTGTGAAGCTAGCAGATAGCCAAGGAAGGTGGAAACTTGATGATCTTATTGTGTTGACCCCAGAGTTACTATGAAGGTTGAAAGTTTCAGCGGATAAGATCGCCCCAATTGTCGATCATTGACTCGATCACATCATAGGAGGATTTGTGACTGAATTCACAGTCAACACCTTAGTCAGCTATAGCAAGGCAGAGAGACACTTTTTAAAAGGACCACGAGGTAAGTACGTAAAATATTTAAATACTTAGATTATGATGTTGTTGTGTGAAAAATGGGTTATGCAACTACTTTTATGTTCGGGTCTACGTGAAGAAGAAGATTTTACAGACATGAAGGAAATAAGGGTCCAAAGTATAACCCCTTGATTTAACCTCTACGAGGGGATGAAGAAGGGATCGTAAAGGTCTCTTCACAAAGTGCTATTCAGTTGATAAAACAAGGATTCCCACGAATACCACCTTCTCCCACACCACCATCACCTCCAACTTCATCCCTACCACCTCAACCTCCACCGTGATTCTGTATGGCAAACACAATGAACTTGGCTTTGTTTAAAGGCTTGGGCAATGAGGACCCAGACTAATTCTGGTTCATTGTGAGGGCTGTATGGGAAGCTCAGGGTGTTACAGATGACCATATAAAGAAAGAAACATTAGTTAGTGCTCTGTAGGAGTGTGCGCTGACATGGTATATTGAGTACTCCAACGATAACCATAATACGAGAGTAGCGGACATCCAAGAAGCACTAAATAGGGAATTTAGCAGGCCTAAATCTGAAGGACAGTCGATAGTGCGATGCAAATAGATCATGATGTGACTACCTGAGACACTGTGGGAACTAGATCAAAGATTGAAGTGTCACATCCGTGAAGCCAATATGAATTTGATAGATGGACAACATTGCGAGTGGTTTGTGGCTTTGCTACTAACACACTTAAGGAGTGCACTTTCGAAGTAGAAGATAACCACTCAGGAAGAGGCCTTGGAGATTGCCATGAGATTACATGAGACTCTGATGCAAGATCCTAATCTAGGAGTTCAACAGATCCATGTGCAATTGTAGAATCTATGCCTTGAGATGCAGAGTCTGAAGCAGGACAAGACGGTTCAACTATAGGTATGCGAAGAGGTATGGCACTTGAAATGCAAGTGTGATGGTCATGACAAATACCACTACCCGATATTTGCAAATTACCTTGCAGGAGGAGGACCAATGCCTTTAAGGTTGGAAGCTCAAGTATGAATTAGCGCAATGCCTACTTTATGGCGTGCTATCTGTCAAGTAGCCGGAAAACATGCCACGAATAACTGTCACTTGCTGCAGAAGTATGTGTAAGCACCGCAACAATTGTTCTGCAACTTTTGTAGGTAAGTAGGACATGATGAGAATACTTGTAGGAGCTATGAATTGATGATCGACAGGACTCCCGCCTACAGGGTTCAAGCCAAAACATGGCCCCTTGACCAGGATGTAGGGATGGTGCAAACATGATTTTAGGGGTGTGGATGAGGTCGAGGTGGAGGAGGACCTGGTAAAGGTCGAGGACAGTTGATTTACTACATTTACGGAGGGCCAGGACACTATTCCTGCAATCACACTAATCCAACATGCTCATCGTGCAAGTATTGCACGTTGTTTGATCATGAAACATAAGATTGTCCTACGTTGATAGCTAAGATACGTGAAAAATGGGCACTACAACCTCCCTCAATGCAGAACCTACAGATGATGAGGTCTAAGTCACACGAGGAATATCTAAACATAAATATAGTGCTCTGAAGTGGAATCATGATAGAAGATGACAAGGGGAAACAACTGGAAGATAGTACATGGGTTCGCAAATTCCTGACAAAAGAGGCTGAGTTTGATTTGGAGCGCGCTTGTGAAGCATTCATGGATGCTAAGAAGATCTTTGTTGAGGCCTCCACTTCAGGAAGCAAGGATAAACCAGAGTTGGAGATGGACCCCTCTATGCTCATAACTTTCCTTAAAACCCTTATGAAGTTACTACACGATATTAAAGCTATGGAATGGTTTCAAGAACTCATCAATAGATGTGTTGGGACCACACCAGGTGAACCACATGTAGTCTCGAAGATCAGTAAGAATAAGACAAGGATGGTGCGTGAAATGAGACTCACCGCACTGATTGGAGAATACGAAATTGATCAAGTTATTCTGGAATTGGAATTAGATGTGAATGTTCTACTGAAACAAACATGGGAGTGAATGGGGAGATATGCACTGCAATGCCCTTTAATTCAAATAAGGATGGTGAATCAGCAGAAAATCATACCCATGGGGTGGCTATTGGGAGTGACCGTGGATATTGAGGGAGCGAGCACGTTGGCTACTTTTGAAGTAATAGAGATTGTGGATGAGATCAATCCCTACCCTCCACTCCTACGAATTGATAGAGCTACTAATATGAATGGGGTAATCAATCTGAAGAATCAAAAGATGATATTTGAGAAGAAGTCACTGCGTGTAATAATACCCTTAGATCCTACTGAAGGATCACGTTGTACAGAACAGTGGGATCCTTTAGACTTGATTCAGCCTGAATGGGCTACTTAGCTGAGTCGCACACTGGAATGTTGTAATGCAACTGTTGAAGAGAAGGATGAGGATCCACGGAAGATTAACATTCCATAAATATAGGTCCACCACGAGGTTTAAGGACCATAGATTGAGAACCATGATATAACTGCACTGGTGAGAAATAAATAGGTGAACATTGATACGGAGGCAGAACCAAAATTCGCGAAGATTGGAGACTATTGGGATGACTCGACGGTGGATAAGGTTGTTGAATTACCCTATGAATATTAGGACTTATTCCTTACTAAGTTTACGGAATTGAAAGGAATAATCAGAGATCAAGGAGGGATGAAGATCACATTAAAGCACGACATGAAGCTAGTTAAGAAGAGGCCTTACCACTTGAATTTGAAATACAAGGAAAAGGTCCGCTTAGAGCTAGAAAAAATGTTAGCAGCAGGCATCATTAAGCCTATGGAGGAATTCGATTGGGTAAGCCTGATGGTGGTGCAAGAAAAGAATAAGAAGGATGAAATAAGGATATGCATGGATCTCCAAAAACTAAATGACGCTTGTGTGCATGATCCTTTCCCAAGTCTATTCACGGATGAAGTGTTGAATAGTGTAGGTGGCCAGGAAGCATACTCCTTCACTGATGGGTTCTTTGGGTACCAACAAATCAAAATCGCGCTAGAGGATAGGAGCAAGACAACCTTCGCGGCTAAGTCAGGTTGTTTTCAATACACTGGAATGCCATTTGGGTTGAAGAATTCACCTGCTATATTTTTGTGCATGGTCATCGCAACATTCAAGGAATTCATTCATATGTTCTTGGAGGTATATTTTGATGACTGGACTGTATTTGGGCTAGTTAAGCGCCATGTAGCGAGCTTGCACTTGATGATGGATACCTATCAAAGATATTAGATCATGCTCAACCTCAAGAAGTGTTTGTTTTGCAATCCTTTTGGGAACCTATTGGGGCATGTGGTTTGCAGAGAAGGGTTGATGGTAGACCCCGTGAATATTGCGGTGATTTTGAACTTGGAAGAGCCAAGGAGTATGAAACAGTTGTGTGCTACTCTAGGACATAGAGGATATTACAGGATGTTTATCAAAGGCTATGCCCAGATCACCACTCTGATGGAAAAATTGTTGAAGAAGGATGTCACGTTCTACTGGAACGATGACTGTAAGAAAAGCTTGGATATAGTGAAAGAAAATATGGTTACCACACCGATTCTAGTCTTCCTGAATAAGAAGAAAAAGTTTCATGTACATGTCGACATGCTGTGTATAGGGATGGGGCAGTACTAACACTAGATGGCAGAAAAGCCTTGGACCACCCTATTGTGTTCATAAGCCACAGATTATCCAAAGCAAAGAAGAACTATTCCACCACTGAGCATGAGGGGCTAGCTATGAGGTCATTTTAAGATGTATATAGATCACTCCGCACTAAAGTACCTGTTCAATAAGCCTATGTTGTGGGGGTAAATTTTTAGATGACTCTTATTGTTCCAAGAGTACGCTTCTGAAGTTGTTGTGAAGCCTAGAATATTAAATGTAGGACCAAGCCATCTATCTCACATCGAAACATGGGAGGAACCTACTAATTTGAAGGAGGGATTACCTAACGCGTAACTCTTTGTTGTGTGTGTCACGGATGGACATTTTGATGATATAAAACACTTCCTAAAAATAGGAACTATGGTGGAAGGATACTCTATCCAACAAAAGAAGGAATTAGTGTTGCGTGTGATAAATGTCTTTGTCATTGTTTGGCATCTATACAAGATGGGGACTGATGAGATATTGCAAAGGTATATACTTGAGTTTGAACGAAGCAACATCCTCCCTTACACTCATGGGGGCGCAGCAGGAGGACATTATGTAGGGAGAACAACTACACAAAAGATTATATGCGTAGGGTTGTGGTGGCCAACCCTTCATTAGGATTCAAAAGAATATTGTAAGGTGTGTGATGTATGTTAAAGAACAGGCAGGCCATTGTGAAGGGATGAAATGCCTTTGAATCCACAAATAACATTGCAACCCTTCAAAAAGTGGGCGATAGATTTTGTAGGACCTCTTCAGCCTCAAGGAAAGATAGGCACAAGGTACATTATCACTGCGATGGAGTACTTGACTCATTGGGTAGAAGCATAGTCAGTGAATGATTGCACAAGCATGACTGCTACGAAGTTTCTATTTGAACATGTACTGATGTAATTTGGATGTCCAAAGATCTTGATGAGTGATCCTAGTATGTGCTTCTTGAATGAGACGATCAACGCACTAACGGAGGAATTTTAGGTGTATCAGTAGAAGATCACACCTTATCACCCACAGGCTAATGGGACACTGGAGGCATTCAATGAAGTGCTTGAAAATGTGCTGACCAAGGTTTGCAATACTCAATGAAGTGATTGGGACCTACGGATACTTGTAGTGTTATGGGCATATCAAACGACATGCAAGAAGCTGACGAGACAGACACACTTTAGGCTGGTATATGGGGTTGAAGCGGTCATGCCTATGGAATACAACGTGCCTAGTCTGCTCATAGCAGTGCTCATGGGTATGAAAAATCAAAGAGCCCTAGAAGAGAGGCTCACGCAGTTGGATGAGCTCAAAGAAGAGATATTTTTGGTTGGATTTCACTAGCATGTCCAAAAACAGCATGGAAAAGCATGACATGACTGACATATTAAGTTGCACACCTTTAAGGTGAATGGCTTGGTGCTGTTGTATCATAGTAAGTTTGATAAATTCCTAGAAAATTCAAGATGCACTTCTTAGGGCCATATGTTATTAAGGAGATTACCGATGGACGCATGGTACAGCTGGTCAATTTAAATGGACAATCCTTCCCAGGAAAAGTGAATGGTAGTTGCCTGAAGCCATACACCGGCGATCCGGCCATGTGATTATATTAAAGTAGCATAGTCTTAGTGCTCCAGGCAGCTGAAAGGAGGCATGGGACTATAAGCTACACTACCTAGGTTGGGGAGCTGCACGATATTAGGACTACATGAAGGAGCGAAGTGTCACAAGGTTCGTGATAGCGTGAAGACTGCTGCGCTAGCATGCAGGTCCACCAAAAGTTGACTATTAAATTCACTATTCACGATTTGATGTTCAATTTGAGGCCAAATGGAGTGGGCGATAGGAATTTAAGGTGAAATTTATGGATTAGATCCTTGAAAATCTTCCACCAATCTAGCATTAATGGGTCGAACATGGGGGGAACAGTCGAATTTGAATTCAAAAAGCCCTATAAATTACAAGTGGTTATCTAGGGAAAAACACTTGTCATTTTAAAATTTCAGTTGTTGCGCTATAGGTTGTGCATGGACCTTTCAAATTTTGAGGCTTTGAGAGCAATTTTAGTGTTTGAGAGATTTCTGAAGGAGACACGGTACCTCCTAACCAGAATGATGTCAACACCTAAGGAAGTCACACAGGAAATTGCGGTAGTAGAAGCCTGAGAGAGTGCTGGAGTGATAGTTGAGGTTCATAAATGTCTCAAAACACCAAGACCTAAGAAGGATAAGTAGGCTATGATCCCAGTGTGTGTCTCACCAAGAAACCCACAAAGGACCAAAATCACCTTGCAGGAAAAGGGGAAGGCCATTAATCTGGAGGCCGATGAAGAAGAATCTAAAGAAATCCTGGTGGATGAGGAGCAAATGAAAGTTGAAACCCAAGGTGTGGACCCTATTACCAGGTTACCTGAATATATTCCTATGTGCAAGGGTAAAGCTAAGGTGTTGAAGGACATAGATGAGAGCAAGAGCTCCCTGTAAACTCTGTTGCTCCCAAATGACATTGTTTTTTAGGGGCTGAACTTACGGCATGTTCCTGTACTAAAATTCGAAGATTGGGACCTCACAGATCACGAGAAATTCCCAAATATAGAAATTAAGAAGCTAATGTGCTAATAGATTGATGCAACTGTTGGAACAATTGAATTGGAGCTGCGGACCTCACTCAAGGGTGTAGAGAAAGCTAGGTTTCTTAACTTGCTCTAGGTGATGCATTACCACTATGCCCCAGTTACCATCTTCATCATCAAGTAGCTTCTCTGCTTGGTGCATGATGGGTGTTTGTGGTTGGAGGAGCCCATTCCCATCAGAGAGCACTGGATCCACTAGATTACACAGCTACCTTACTCAGGGGAGGATCGAGCCAATATTTCAGAAGGAAAAGGTGGCGAGTTGGCTATCGTGGAAGCTATGAAGAAGAAATTCAAGTTGGAGAAGAAGAAGCGAGGATATTCCATCTACAGTATTAAAAACCCTACAATCAAGGTAGCAACGCAAATACTAGCAAGGAAGGTGATGCGAAACTATCGAGCATATGAGGTTCCTGCACCTGTGATTTCACTAGCAACCTAATGCACTAAAGGAGTACAAGTCAACTAGGTGAATTATCTTTGCAGCGAGTTCCTTGTGAACTGTCGCGAGGCACATGAGCAGAGAAAAATATTTCACTGTGCATGGCTTCTACTGTCGATCGTACTGGTGGCATGGGAGCTTCCAGAAGACAACCAATTCCCTTCGGTCACACCATACCTTCCAGAGGTAGTGAAGTATGCTTCATTGTGGGTGAGCAAGGACATGTAGCATATCGAAGAAAGCAAGACTTTTTGGGTCTTAATGGAGATGAGTATCCGAATGGGGATCAATTGCAAGCCATGTTTGTCGCCCACAGTATATGCCAGTTTACAAAGATTTGTAGAGTCCAAAGTTGATTTCCACCATGTTTTTATTAGGGACCGGAAGGACCCTGTGAAGACATGGCATAACTTACCATATCTTGTGACCAACGATGTGATATTTGCATTCGTCAAGTCTTCACCATCAGAGTGCCGCACTCTAGCAAGCTCCATAGTGGAAAGGGACAAGTTCGTCGTGAAGTGTAAGAAGGAGGAAACAAAGTTCTACATGGCACAACTAGCTGAGAAGCACAAAAAGGAGGAAGTGGAGGCTAAGTCCCTGGTAGTGCGCGATGTCACAAAAGTGGCCAAAGAACAGATAACAGGAGGAGAAGAGCGTGAAGGACAGAAGTCACCTTTGCCCGGGACTGAGGCATAAACATAGATAGACCAAGTTGGGACAGACCCGTAGACGATGTCCACCCAAGTCAAGTGTCCCTGACTACAAGAGCAGGCAATGTCATGAAAGAAAATTGAGTCATCAAAGACATCCTTGGACCCAATCACCCTCACTGAAGGGGATTTGCACAAAATTATTGAAATGGTGAGGGATGTGACCGCAGAAGCCCTCTATCAGTTTGAAGAGGTGCAACAGTTAGTATTAGGGGCTTTTTGGACAGAGTTACAAGAGTTGCAGGTTCGCATTCCATAGTCTGGTACAATGTCCACCAGCCTTGCGATCGACACTTGAGATGCCGAAGAGATGTTGGGCACAAGGGTGATCAACATGATAGTTCTACTAGATGGAGCACTTAATATAGAAAATGAGGCTAACGGGCCCATGGTCAGTAGCCTAAAAGGGGTAGGATTGAATATGGTCACACTCCCTTGAGAGACACTCTACCTCTTATAGGATGGAGTCACTACGGAACTTCGGGCCCGAGAGAGTCACACTCTACAAGTGATGAGCGATCACCGCATCAACATCGAGTAGTTGGGCCTGCAATGCAATGAGGAAGTGGAGTAGAATAAGAAAATAATGCAAGTAGTGAAGGAAGCCTGCCAAATGGTCCCGGAGTTGGACATTTAGGTAGAAGAACTGGTAGAGGTGCATGTTCACAAGTTTCAGCGTGAGCTAGAGCTGAAACTGCAGATCACAGAATTGCAGTTGTAGGCTCAGCCTTCAACTCTCCCAGAAGTCAGAGAAAAATGTACCACCACTATTACAACAACAATAGCGACAATTGATAGTGTAGTGGCAAACTGCATAGAGCTTTTTGTATAGTCATTCAAGGTCCTAACCACCCTATAGGAGAACCCAAATGTATAGCACTTGGAGACAAAGGTGCACAAGGTACAACAAAGGTATGATGAGGTTAAGGGACTGCGTAGGTGGTTGCCATTACATAGAGACTCACATGAATGCAGGAGGCAAAAGAACTCAAGGAATAGTGGATGTTGCTCAGCACAAAGAAGCGGTCTTAAAAGCATGCCTACACCCATGGATAGAAGAGGAATATATGATCCTAGCCTCCATTGAAGGAAAGCTCGCACAACTGCAAGTAGCTTAGTAGAAAATTCATGGCTGCAGTTTAGCGGCAGTCACTGAACAATGAGTGGAAGAAGTACAACAAGCGGTCGCCCAATGCGCTGCTGAAGTTGCGGTGATCCAAATAGAGCTGGGAGGTCTTTGCGCTAAGATCTCTGATGACCCCCAAAAATGGACAATTATTTGGGCTCATTCAACCTCCTAATTTGGCTTAGTCCACCATTCTCATTTGTTTATTGCATGTTTTTGATTATTTTTATGTTAACAGAGTGAATTTGGTTACTCATTATGCCAACAAGTCTAATGGGTGCTTTGTGTAGCCTTGTTGGTCAACTTGGAGACAAAATTGAAGGTCTTAATGAGCACTTGGCAGCCAAATTCGTGGGAGAACAAGCTAGAGGATTTGTAGTAAGGTGTCCCCCTCATTTATGGGTCCTTACCTTGAATTCTCCACCATCAGCTCGGAGTTCAAAGGCCACCGAATCAATGAGCACAAGGGCAGCCAAGCAAGTCAAGTTGCACTGCTGTTAACTACAAGTCAAGGGTAGCCAAGCAAGTCAAGTTGGACTGCTGTTAACTACAATTCTTGAGCAGCCGAGTCCCTAACTTTTAGGAGGACTGTTGGGTCCTCAAATTTGTATAAATAAGAGAGCTTATGGCCTCATTTGGGTTAGCTAGTAGGCAGCTAGTTGTTAGCCATTTGATAGTCATTTTTAGCTGGTAGTTAGTCATTTTGTTTTAGCCATTAGTTAGCTAGCTTGTAATTCGATTTGTAGGCCATGGATTAGTTTTGCTTTCAGCTCTTTCTCAAGCTCTCCTTATGGACAGTTTTGATGTAACTCTTCATTCTTGGTTAATAAAGATGGATCCAGCTTTGCACCAGCTCTAAATCTCTCTTGGGAGGCTGTAGTTCTTGGGGTTGGGCCCATCTCAAGCACCCAGTACCTCCCTTGTTTATGTTTATGTGTCTTTGCTGCATTCTAATAATAAAAAACGGTTGTTAAGGCTCACTGCCATCTCTCTTGAAGATTGGGGTGCAGTCCATAACTAGCCACCAAAAACACGCATTAATTTACTTGATGATTGCTGCAATACAGTCACGGTTTTGATTAGATGCTTCCTTGTCATTCACACCTGCACACATACTTTCATCACAGCCTCATACATATTTCTCTTCACGTTTTGGATTGTTGTTCATTGAATTCATGGCAAAAGTAATTTAGGTTGATGCATTTTCGGTTTGGTGACAGTCATAATCCTTTGTTTCATTTACACTCCTCTCTCTCATTCCATTACCATCTCTTCCATCTTGATCACGCATGCAAGTACATCTCTTCCTACCATTCCATCACTTCAAACCTTCACGGCCAAGCATCCTGTAGAACTGCACAGAACATCCTGTAGAAGACCTACAGGACTATCCTGTAGTAACCTCTGAGTATCCTGTAGGATCCCCTGCAGACATCCTGTAGGAGGCCACTCACTCGGTTGCCGAGCTTCTGAACGTGGAAAACCTCTGTGGATGGATGCTAAGGGTCCATAGGGACCTCACCTAGCCTCCCCAACCTATTCCACGCTTTCCTTCCTTCTCCATCCCATCT
>APFE030207485.1:55651-111453 GCA_000404065.3 Pinus taeda
TTTCCTAGGCTTACATGCTTTTATTTGCTTTCAGTTCATTTTTGTCAAGTAGATTAGTCTCCTTTGAGCTAGCTTTCGTCCATCATTGATAAAGCTTCTTCTGTGAGCCTATAGAAGTTGGCTTGAACCCTAGCGGACTTGTGCCAGCTGACCAAGTGACAGCTGCGACAAGAGCTAGTACTTGTGCATATAGCACCGCCGCTTCCAAGTTTGTACGAACTACCGGGTTGATAAAATTAAGAGACAGGAAGCCCTAGGAGTTGTAGCATTATTGCTACAATACTGGGGCTCACCAATCTCCGCACCTGCATAGTGACTTGAGGGAAAGTAACGATGTTTGTGTTGGGGTCCTGTTGGGCACAGGATCCCCCAAGCGTAGTTTTGGGGCTAAAAGCCCCATATTTTGGTCCAATTTTGTAATCCAAATGTAATGACTCCACATTTTGTGGCTGTGGAACGCGAAGGTGTTAAAGAGTCATAGGGTTGTCCACCCTTATTTTGAAAATGTAATTTTGACTGTAAAATATCAACCCATGGTCCACGAACCATGGGATTGTATAAATTGAGCTAAGATCTAAGTAGTTAGAGGAATGAAAAAAGATCGAACATGTATGAGAGACACCTCTGAAGTAGAAGTCCTAGTTATGGGTCGTATTGTAGGTAGAGGCTCTGCACCTGAGCGTGCAGAGGCCTAGAAGTCCGCAGCTGAGAGCACAGACCCCTATAGTTGAGTGCACAGGGCAGGTCGAGTCTGTAATCATCCAGAATTATTAATAAAGAGAAGTATTCCATAATTTTTTCATCTTATTTCCTGTTTATGTATCTATTATATTACGTATGAATTTCACTTATAATGCTTATATGATGTGTGAATGTATGTAAATGTATTGGGTAAGTAAACACAAGTAAGAACATCAGTTTACGTGAAGCTAAATAAGATATATTACTAATGTAAGAAGGACACTTAGCCTAGTTGGGAGATATCACAGTTCTATTGGAAATAATATTGAGAGGGGGGTGAATCAGTATTATCAGATCAACAATTTTATTTTCCAAACATATTTGTATATGCTACTTCAGCTAAGTGAACTAGCATGTACATGCGACTGTACTTAAAGCAACCATTGTATATGCAGAGAACTTTTGATTTAGCCAATTTATCATGCATTAAACTTTTACCAGTATATTAGAGATTTATTAGATAGTGCAATAAAAGTAGAAGAAAGCATCACACATAAGCAACACACATGAACACCAAGATATAAGGTGGCAACCTAATCTGGGTAAAAACCACCTGCTGCTGTCGTCTCTGTCTTCTTTTAATAATAAGAAAATCTGTTTACAATCTTGTATTGGTGCAAACTCATACCAGTACATAGGCTTCTACCTATGGAAGGTCACAACCTTCTCTTGTTCTCCAGCTACTACTAGAAGGGAGCTACAACCCCCTAACTCTTGTACTATCTGATATGTTTACTAGTATGTAGGCAGCAACCTACAGAATGGTATGACCTTATTTCTTCCTCTAAGGACCATGTTTCATAAATTTTCAGACTTGATCCATGAACAACATCATAACTGCAATTCAATCATCAAATACATCTGCATCAACCAATCACTAAAACTGAATCATCACTTTCTGAATCCGCCACAACTAAATCAATCAATCACTTTGACAACCCATCATCAAATCACAATCAACCTGATCATTCAGAATACTATCACTAGATTACAGTCACCAGGACCGAAACCAGAACCTAGAACTCTACAGTAACAAACAGAGAAAACTGAAACACACTTTCTATGGTATATGCTACTTCCATATGTCGAACCAGCATGTATACCTGCTTTTATCAAAGCCAACCAGCATACACATATGCAAATATTAATTCATAGTTCTGTAGCTATTTTGGACTTCAGTTATACCCAGATCCTAATATTTACATAATAACACATGCGTCAGTATCTAGATCTAGACTATACATGATCAAGCCACACAATGATAATTCATTTCAAGTGTTAATATCCCGATCTATAATTAGATCTTATCCTTCATCAACTACTAAGGTTCATCCTTGGTTCAGATCAAGCACAACACCATAAGCCAATAACCTGCATACTAGATCTCATACTTGATCAAATATTTGATACTTGCACACTTGACCTAACGATCTTCTCCTCCTTATATAGTTTTAGGCCTTTCTCAACACGATGGACCAAAACCAGTTAGGACCAATACCTTGGACCAAATACCTAGGGTCAACACCTCAGACCAAATACCTTGGACCAACACCTTGGATCAAAATACCTTGGACCAAATACCTCAGACCAAAAACTTAGTTTTCCAAGATATACACGCTTTTCCTTATGTGAAAGTGTGTGTGTGTGTATGTATATGCTACTTATGTGCAGTGAACCTACATGTATATGTAGCTTGGTCAAGGTGAACCTCTGTATACCTCTCTTTCTTCATTCATTATAGTCTAATTTGTAATTCTTTGTTGTTGACATGTTGTACTGTGATCATTCATCTCAGTGAGTTTCCATCAAGGAAAACCCCTGTATCATAATGGCAACAATCTCCCCCTTTGGACTTGATGGAAACAATAATACCAAGTCACTCTCCCCCTTTGAAATCAAGGGCAAAGGGTGGACCAATATAATTTCTCTCTTTGGCATACATTATGCTGGTCATGCTCCCCCTAAGTACACATTGAATTCTCTTATTGAGCTCCCCTTTTCTACATGCTAAGATGTACTGAAACTGTCCATGCTCCCCCTGAGCACAAGCAAAGTCTGCAAAAATATTTTCTAAAAGAATCACATGACTCTATAACTCAACATGTGAGGATTACCTTCCTATCACTAATGACTCATACATACATCCATCTCCCAACCAAGTGGGGATATAACAAATTTGACTCATCCACCCAACCAAGTGGGGATATTCCAATTGTTTATACATGACAAAAACAAGAAATATTACATCATCCATCCCATGTAAAGTGGGGATATAAATTACATCATTTGTCCAAGAGGACTCATTCAAATGTATCACACCCTAGACTTTTACATGACTTGAGCTACAAATGGTATAGATATCTAAAGCCATAGCTGGACTCAGCAACGATAATGCCAACAATGCTAGATGTACATGAAGGCTAATGCTCCCCCTGAATCGGTGCTACCTATGCATTGTTTAACAGGTCAATGATCAAGGAATCTTTGTCAGTCAAATAAAATTAATGAACAGAGCATATTAACCATTAATATCAGTCAGAGCATCCATATCAGAGCCTACCCCACCATGTTTCTTGTCCTTCTGCATACAAGGATATACCACATCTTTTTGTTTGAGGTTCTTTCCTTCTCGATATCTAGGGATTTAATGGAGTTTGCTCCTTTTGATATTTTTTACGAAATTTGCTCCCACATTCAAATTCTTCGTGGCCAAATTTGTTATATATTGAGCATTCCATTTCATTTTCAAGAAGAGAAAAGTTATTATAGGATATTTTCTTGATCCCTGTCACACCCCTTTGATTTCATGCTTCTCTAGTCATGATGGTTTTGTAAGCAACACATTAAGCAGCTTTGTGTCCAAAATTATGACAAGAAAAACATTGTCCATTAAAAGAGTTCCTGCAACTATCGAATCTATTGATCTAGTGATTGTAGTTTCTATTGATATTTATCTTTGGAGAAAATTGAGTATGATTTACCTAAGGTTGGTTGTGTCTTTTTTTCATCCTTGAAGAAAATTGAGTCTAATTTACTTGGTGATCTATTTTATGTCTTTGCTGATGATTGTCATACTATTCACTGTTCTTTGCTGCATCAAGATAACTTTTAGTGGAGGTTGACTGCTTCTGTGATTGAGATGCTTCTTCAGTATATGCAAGAGCTGTCTTTATCAGAGGAGAATGCTACACTTTGATAATTTCATGTAATGTTTCTGATCCTTTAGAAAATCTAAGATTGAGAGATTTCATTTTCTCAAGATCCTTTCTTAGACCCACAATTTCACATTCTAGTTTTTCATTGCGTTTTTCTTTTTTAGCAAGTTGATATGTCAAGGTATCTATAATCATATTCTTTTCTGCTAAACATATTTTGAGTTTAGAGATTTCTTCATGAAGATCATCTTCTTCTAAAGCATCTCAAAAATTATCATCATCATAAGACATTAGAATTCTATAGTCATTACTATTTTCATCTTCATCACTATTTGATAAACCATATCTATCTTCATGAGTATAGTAACTATTTTTGCTTACAACTTGTTTTCTATTCCATTTTGCATATTCCTTCCCTTTTTCATATTTATCTTTATGAGGACATTTGGCAGCATAATGATCAACTCTACCATAGACAAAGCATTTGAAGGGTAGTTTACCTCTAAATCTTCCAGAATCCCATTGAAGCTTCTTAACAAAGTTTAATTCATCTTTTTCTTCTAAAATATGTCCCGATTCAGTGAGTTCTTCCTTTCCTTTTGTTGAAATTTTAAATGTGGCTTCTCTCATATCTGATGGACCCCCTTTTCTCATCTCAAAGGCAATTAAGATTCAATGAAGCTATTTCATAGTGATAGCCTGTAGATCCTATTTTTCTTCTATGGCAGACACTTTTGATTCAAATTTAGCAGACAAGGATCTTAAAACTTTCTCAACTAAGGTACCTTCTTCATATAATTGGCAACCTCATTTATACGTAAGAAGTAACTAGCTATACTTTCATCACTATGCATCTTAAGAGTTTCATACTGAATTCTGAGAGTTTGAAGTTTAGGACGTTTTACCTGAGAGTCTCCTTCATAGCTCAAAATGATTTTGTCCCATATTTCTTTGGCTAATTTGAGCTGCATGACTTTGACAAACTCTGACTGTGATAGACTTCCCCATAAATTATTGACACATCTAGCATTGGTTTCATATTGCTTTTTACCTACCATATCTGTAGGAATTGTTGTTGGAAATGTATATCCTCCTTCCACAATTTCCCAAAGATCCATTCCAAGAGATTGCAGATAGGTTGTGGTTCTTATTTTCCAATAAACAAAGTTACTCCCATCAAAGATTGGTGGTCTGATGGATCCCATGCTTTCTTGATTACTTATGATGAGGGATCTCCCTTCAAGCGATCAAGCTTCTTCTGAAGGACCTGCTCTGATACCAATTGTTTGAAATAATACTAAGGGGGGGTGAGTCAGTATTATCAGATCAACAATTTTATTTTCGAAACAGATTTGTATACGCTACTTCAGCTAAGTGAACTAGCGTGTACACGCGACTATACTTAAATCAAATAGTGTATATGTAGAGAACATTTGATTTAGCCAATTTATCATGCATTGAACTTTAACCAGTATATGAGAGATTTATTAGACACTGCAGTAAAAGTAGAATAAAGCATCACACATAAGAAACACACATGAACACCAAGATATATGGTTGAAACCCAATGTGGGTAAAAACCACCTATTGTTGTTGTCTCTCTCTTCTTTTAATAATAAGAAAATATATTTACAATCTTGTACTGACGTAGACTCATACCAGTATGCAGGCTTCTACCTGCAGAAGGTTACAACCTTCTCTCATTCTCCAGCTACTACTGGAACGGAGCTACGACCCCCTAACTCTTGTACAATCTGATATGTTTAATAGTACATAGGCAGCGTCCTACAAAAGGCTATGACCTTATTTCTTCCTCCAAGGACCACGTTTCATAAATTTTCAGACTGGATCCATCAACAAAATCATAACTACAACTCAGTCATTAAATACATCTATGTAAACCAATCACTGAAACACAATCATCACTTTCTAAATCAACCACAACTGAATCAATAAATCACTTTGACAACCCATCGTCAAATCACAGTCAATCTGATCATTTAGAATACTATCACCAGATTACAGTCACCAGGACCCAAACCATAACCTAGAACTCTGCAACAGCAAACAGAAACAACGGAAATACACTTTGTAAGGTATACACTACTTCCATGTGTCAAACTAGTGTGCATACACACTTTATCAAATCCAACCAGCGTACACATCTACAAATATTAATTCATAATTTTGCAGCTATTGTGGACTTCAGTTATAGCTAGATCATAATATTTACATAATAACACATGTGTCAGTGTTCAGATCTAGGCTATACATGATCAAACCACATAATGATAATATATTTCAATCGTTAATATCCCGATACATCACTAGATCTTATCCTTCATCAACCGCTAAGGTTCATCCTTGGTTCAAATCAAGCACAACACCATAAGCCAATAACTTGCATACTGTATCTCATACTTCATAAGATAATCGATACTTGCACACCTGGCCTAATCATATTCCCCTCCTTATATAGTTTTAGGCCTTTCTCAATACCATAGACCAAAATGACTTAGGACCAATACCTTAGACCAAATACCTAGGGTCGATAACTCAGACCAAATACCTTGGACAAATACCTTAGAGCAAAATAACTTGGACTAAAAACTCAGTTTTCCAAGATATATGCGCTTTTCCTTCTGTGAACGTGCATGTGTACATATATGCTACTTGTGCTCAGTGAACCTACGTGTATATGCAACTTGGTCAAGGTGAACTTGCATATATCTCTCTTTTTTCATTCTTTGTAGTCTGATATGTAATTCTTTGATGTTGACACGATGTACTATGATCATTCATCTGAGTGAGTTGCCATCAAGGACAACACCTGTATCATAATGCCAACAAGTTTGCTGCCCTAGCAGTATGAATGGACTTTAGCCCTTAGTTAGGGCTACGTGGAAGCTAATTGTACACTTTCATGAAGGTACTGAAGGGTGGAATAGAGGGTTAAGTGACATGCGCGATGGTAGGTCTAGCTCAAATAAACCGACATCACATCCATCTCAAGGGTGCAGAAAATTGGTTCCAAGATCCCCCCATACTACTTTGGGTGAGACTTCAGTCCGTGCTCCACAGGATGATGCCGAAAGGGCCAGTAGTGTAGGGATATGATTTTCTAACCAACTCTCAACCTGGTTCAGGCCCCCTCAAGCCAATACCTACCACTACACTTGTGGGTTTCTGCATGCAACAAAACTATTTATTTGTAGAACAAAGGCCCTCATCCAATTCTTGGGATGAGTATCCCTGAAGAGGATTTTTCACGGAAGAAACCATATGTGGGAAACTTTAGGATTTTTTTCATCAATCTACTTCCATGTAACCAAATATGCATGGAAGAATCTTAAGCCAACAACAGAGTTGGGTATATTTTTGGGGTGCATTGATACACCTCAAAACTATCAGGTGTACCCGTCAACCAACATGATTATAGTGGTTCATAGAGATATAAATTTCGACGAAGAGAATGCCATGAGATGCTCCCTTGAGAGGGATCTTTAGCTACATTCATTTGAGGAGATTTTAGCTCCTAAGGAGGAACCTTAGGATGATGTGGAGTAGCCACATGCAGAGGATCAGAGAGTGAAGACACCCACTAATGTAGAGTCTTCCAGAGATGGGAGAAAGCACACCAGAGAGGTTCACAGGTTATTGCATGATGCTAGAGACAATGTGGGAGTAGCCACATCACTAGAGAGGTACACTAGATACATGGCTCTAATGAGCGTATGTGTAGATACTAAGCCATCCTATTTTGAGGAAGCAGTTCAACAACCAATTTAGGTTGATGCGATGGTTGAGGAGTATGCCTCCATTGTTAGGAATAGTGTTTTGGATGTGGTTCCAAGATTGGTGGAAAATTCAGTGGTGAGTTCCAAATGGGTTTACAAGGTAAAGAAAGTAGCAGATGGTAGTGTGGAGAAACACAAGGCTAGGTTTGTAGCTAGAGATTTTCTTAGGTAGAGGGGATCGATTTATGATGAGAATTTTTCTCCTATTTCAAGGTACTCATCAATCAGATCCATTTTAGTATTGTTAGCATAGATGAGATGGAAGATACATCGGATGGATGTAGAGACATGATTCCTCAATGGCATGATTGAGGAAGAGGTGTATATTGAGAATCCTAAAGGATTTGAGACCTTCAACAGAGAGTTACATTTGTGTCAACTCAAGTGAGCATTTTATGGGCTAAAGCAAGCACCTCGTGCTTGGTACACTAGGATCGGTAACTAGTTCACCAGGTTGGGCTTCACTAAAAGTGAAGTAGATGCAAACCTTTACCATATTGTGGTTGAAGATAAATTGTTGATTATTTCTTTATATGTTGATGATTTGATTCTGAATAGTGATGATAAGTTGATCAATTCATGCAAAGAGGATCTTACAAGAGAGTTTGAAATGAAGGACTTGGAGCTCATGCACTACTTTCTGGGTATGGAAGTATGGCAAGGTGATGACGAAATTTTATCTCTCAGGGAAAGTATGCCAATGTGATACTCAAAAGGTTCCACATGGAGAGAGATAAACCCATGGAGACTCCTCTAGAAGGTAACTAGAGGAAGAACAATGCTACTTCCGGTCAAGTAGCGAAGGCTACTATTTACTAGCAACTTGTGGGCTCACTCATGTATTTGGTGAACACATGTTTGGATATGTGTTATGCAGTTAACCAACTTAGTGAAGCGATGGTTAAGCCGACCAAGTTGTATTGGAAGGTAGCCAAACATGTGTTGATATACCTCTTAGGCCCTAGTCAGTATGGTTTATGGTACAAATGGATAAAGGGAGTCAAGCTTCAAGGCTTCACTGATGCATATTAGGCAGGGATTTGATCTGACAGGAAGAGCACATGAGGCAGGATATTCAATATTGGGTAAGAAGTTGTTTCTTGGTACAACAGGAAACATAGACGAGTTGCACTCAGTTCAGTAGAAGTAGAGTACATGGCTTCCAATTACAACTCTGATAAACTAACAAGTTTGTTAATAGAGTTTGATACAACTCTGATTAATTACCAATCAGAGTTGTATCAAACTCTATGAAAATCTAGCTTTTCATGATTGGTCCAAGCATATTGATATCCGCTATCATCATCTTCGAGAATGTGTGTAGAGGAGAATTATGTCATTGGAGTACATTCCCAGAGAGGATCAAGATGAAAATACTTTGACAAAGGCATAGTCAATATGCAAATTTGAGTTTCACAGAGGAAGGATCAGGGTAGTTGATCATCCCTTTCTTAATGAGAGGGAGTGTTAAAAATAGCAACAAGAAATTCCAATTTAATTCCTCCTTGAATTAAATTGTGAATTAAATTGGAATTCTATTCTCATAGAAACTTCTAATAGTTAATTAACTTAAATTGACTTACTTGACTTAGGAATTAGCCTAGGAAGTTTATTTAGTGTCATGTAGAGTGATCCCTAAATTTTAGGGGCACGAGTTGAGTTCTTTTGAGTTGTAATTAGATAACTAAGTCTAATTGAGTTATAGTCAATTAAACTAGTTCTAACTATTGGAGGAACTAGTAGGGGGACTAGTAGTGGGGACAGGCACTAACGTATCCTCAATGCCACACCAGTTAACTAAAGATTCACTCATAAATAAATCATGCATGTGGGTTTAGAGGAAGACCCATTTGAGATCACAGTTCAGGGACAATGTACTATCAGTTGTATAATTTTACGAGTTGCACATATGGGGCATGCAATAATTTGAGGGCCTATGGATGGATTTCGCTGCTATGGAAAGTAGATTTCACAATTAAACACAGGATAATTCTCTCAGGAATTGCACAAGTTAGTAAGGAATTGGCATGCAATAGAGTTGCCTAAGTCTTCGCTTGAGCTAGCTTGTGAGGTAGAGAGATAGATTGTGATGAATCTAATCAATAGGTAAACTATATGGGTCTGAATGCCACTCTCTAGATTACTAAATTCACTTTTCTCACATTTATTTACATATTTTATTATATTTTTCTTAGTGAGAAGAGTAAAGGTGAGTTACTATGTCATGTGGCATAATGTGTGTTAAATGAAGGAATTGGAGCAATTTTGGGTTCACTTAAATGCATGAACTCGGAGTAGGCAATCAATAGATATTTTAGGAGTTGGTTCCCCTCCTTAACTCCTCAAATCATTCCAGGATTCCTCCACCATATCTCATTAGCTTGATGTCACTAGAAGCCAAGCAAGTCAAGGCTATTGGTAGCCAACCAGTGAGAGTCAAGGGAGTGTTCTTCTCGTGTTAGGGGTCCAAGCCTCCCTATTTTCTAGGGATTTGTTCGTAGCTCCAATTTCGTATAAATAAGAGAGACAAGTGGCTCATTAGGATTCAATTGTTTGTTGTAGCCAAGAGGTCATTTTGAGCTAAAAGATTTTGATTGTTATTGTTATGATGTACTTGGATTTTTATGATAATGAGAAATATTGTTTTCATCCAATAATGAGTTGGCTTAGATGGTTGAAGCCCTTGGGTTACGACCTAAAACTAGTAGCAAAAGTTCCTCCTTTTTGTAGGTCCATTCTAAACATAGAATGATAGTTAGTTCTTGAAGTTTATTAATGCTTTTTTTTTATTAGCTTAATAGGTATTTAAATTGTTTTTCAACCTTGTTTCTATTAGTTTGAATAGGTAGATTAGTGTTGTAGTTTACTGGAGAAATTATAACATAAAATATGGTAACAATGGCCCCTACATCATCTCCCTCATGGGATCATGACTAGATGACCCCACTCTCATAACCCCAAAAACAGAGTTGTATTTTTACCATTACATATATTAGGTTTCATTCTTAGCTACATCATTGTTTATGATTTCTTGGAAACACCTAGAGTTATTATCTTATTTCCTTAAGTTCTCTTTAGCTTAAAAAGCAATCCATATCATAGATCTAGTCCTTAATAGTAGATAAATCACCTTCCTCAAACTCAATTCATATTTTCCATGTGGACAGGTAGTGATTCATAAATGAAAAGAGAAACATGTTTTGTTGTGGGGATTGTTGATTTGTAGGAAGGGACTCATCCAACCATCTTCACCTAAGTATTCTCTAGCTTCTGCCAAGGCATACTAGTCCATAGTCCAAATCTATGGTTTCCAACCACCTTAGGAAACTCCAACCTCCTTGGAGTGATGGTATTATCCTTGGTAAATGTGAACCTTCCATAAACCTTCTACAACTGGCATACACAACTCCAAAACCCTTCATCTAACTTCTTGTACTAGTTCAGGACATCTTCTAGTAGTTTCCTGTAGAAGCTACATTTTCTCCTGTAGTAGCCTGTTTTGACATTATTTTGACTATAAATGATATGATAACTTAGTAAAGGAGTAAGTTAACCCCTCAGCTTGAATTCCATGCCTGTGAGTGCCACCTAGACCAGCCTTCGCATTCCTTTCCCTCTTGTACCAACAAATAACATTGGCATTTATATTTCTCAAGTTAACACTTAAAGACTCTTCTTCTTTGCAAATGTAAATGCAACAGTTAATGCATGCATGTGTGAATTATGATATGATAGAGTAACTTTCCTTTTCTAACCAATCCTAGTAGTTAAATGATCAATTGTAAGCTCAGTATAGTTTCATTTCTACACAGTGATTTGTGTCATTCCATAGCTAGATGATATATGGCATTACATATCATTTACCATATGACAACTTTCATTTCCTGAATAGACAAGCATTTACTTTCCTGCATTAGAAATAGATTTACATTCACTCTCAGTAGTCAGAAACCTTTTAGTCAATAGAGGACTCATCTAGAACCCTAATGGTCAAGCACCCTAGTTGAGAAGTGACATGAGTAGAATGATACATCTGATGTGTATATAACACTATCACCTCCAAGTTTGAATGAAACCTTGAGCTGATAAAGTTAAGCTGGTAGCCCTAGCAGTTGAAGCATCCTTGTTGTAATACTGAGGGTCATAACATTTTGGCATCATTGTTGGGGAGTTGTCTAGGTGGATGTAATTTCTTATTTCTTTCTAATTTTCATTTAGTCATTAGATGTTATCCTACTTTCCTTTCTATCTTACAATTAATTTTGAAAAACACATAAAAAGAAGAAAATTATTTCATGCCTCATAGGAGTAGAGACAATTTAGGGAAATTCTTCCCAAATAACCCCACACCATCAAATAGTCAACCTTCCCTCTTCTTTGGTGACAGTCAACTTCCGTCTCTGACTCCAAGGGAATTCGAGGACCCATTGGCTAAACAATTAGAGATATTTGAAGTTCCTATTGGGGAAGAAGAAGAAGAAACCATTTCACACACTTACACCATGGATTAAAACATAAATGAGATTGAAAACATAAATGAGGGTACTTTTCCTATTAGATATACTAATGGAGATGTTAGGATGAAAAACATAAGCCCCTCTTCCCTTTCTCCTTTCCATGGCTTAACCTCAAAGGACCCTAATACCTTTTTGTTTGATTTTGTTGTCATCTGCAAAACTTATGATTATACCTCTAATGAATAGAAGTCAAAGTTTTTACCATCCACCCTTAAGGATGCAGCGTTACACTAGTTCATGGGATTACATGGGGACAACATCACTACTTGGGCCTAAATGCAATAATCCTTCAACAAAAAAAATACTGATTACTATAGGTCCAAACATACCAAAGAGGAAATATTTAGGATGACATTGGGACATGATGAATCCTTGGAAGATTATGAGAAAAGGTTCCAACAAAGTTACAAAAGGGCCAGATGCACCCTTGATCTTCAATCACTCAAGTTAGTCCTTCGCAGAGGAATTAGGGAGGACATTCTGGAAACCCTCAACATGATTTCTAGAGGGTAAATTTACCAAATACCTTATGATGATATCATAAAAATTTTATAAACCATTCTACGGCTTCCAAAAATAAGGGTAGTGCTAGTTAAGCTTTGGTCAGTTCCTCTTCCTCCAACAAATCTATCAAGAGTGAAATTGGAAACATGTTGGAATACTTTAAAGGTGAAATGTTGCACACCCTTGCTATGAAAATGGACACCATGTAGATCGAGAGGAAGCAAGAAGAAGCAGAGAGAGCCTTAGTTATATTTTTTCCCATATGCACTAGAAGGCACCCTAAAAATGAATGTCCATTGAATGTTATACAGGTCTCCTTAGTCTATAAGGAAATCCATTGCACATATAAGTTCCCTTCTTTGCCTGCAATACAGGTTGTATACCAAGGGGATAAAGGTGGGGTTGAACAACTCTGTTATATCAATCAAAGGAAGCATCAAGGACCTTGACCATACTAGCAGGGAATGCAAGGGGCATCATATTCCTATTACAATCCCAATGATAATGGATCACTTCCCCCTTGATGTTATCTTGCTCATCCTTCATGGTCCACACCTTCCTTCATCTTATACACCTCAATACCCTTCCCAACTTTCTAGTCAGTCATTTCAGCCATATGCTCCCCCACATCCTCAATGGAATACCCCATCAAAAGGTTGGAGGCCTCCATTCAGCCAACCTCTAGCCTTACCTCCTACACCTCAATCCCAACCAAAATTCCTTCATCCTGTCCACCTAAGAAACCTCAGATGCCTTCTCAACCAAGTCTAAAACCGAAAAAAAAACAGGCACTAGTAGGTCTATAGTGGAGAGACATCCTACCCTGCTTATGTTGTAGAAATTCAAGAAATCAACCTTAGGTATAGAAGAGTGCTTCTAAATAACCAAAATCCATCTCCACCTAAGGATATTGAATAGGAAAAGGAAGAGAGTGTTCCTAAAGCCAATCCACCTCCTTTTCCTGAAATATTGATCCATCTTAGTCAACACACCCAAGAAGAGACTAAACTTCTAAGAGAATTGAGAAGCTTGTGTGTCAAAATCTCACTCCTACAAGCCATCAAGGATGTCCCCATTTACAAAAAGCTAATGAATGAGAAATTCTTCAAATATCATGGGAGGAGCAAGAAAGACACCCCTACAATTAATTTCATTGGATAGTTGTCTGACTTAATGTTGGAGAGAGTGACTTTCCTAAAGTATCTAGACCCTCAAAGTCTTGTGGTAGATGTGCACATTTATGGCATCATCATCCCCCACACCTTGATTGATCTTGGGTCTACCATGAATGTGATGACTAAGGATACCATGCTCAAACTAAATCTCCAAGGATCCTTAAGAAAGACCATGACAGTGTTTCACTTGCAAACAGATCCACAGTAGCTACTGAGGTAGTTGTTGAGGATGTGATGGTCTCTATTGATTCTTGGGGTACCTTGTTGGATTCATAGTTCTCCAGCCCAAGACCAAATTCAATGGTTATCCTCTCATCCTTGGAAGTCCAATGCTAGTCACTTTTGATGCTTACATAAGTTGCAGAGTTACGAACATGACCATTAAGAATGGCCATTTGTCTAAACAGTTTTTCTTCTACCCTCCTTCTCAACCATCTCTATAGCATGACTTAACATTATGGTTGGAAGAGGAAGAGGAATAGGAATTATACCATACCATATCCTACCCAATCTGTAACCTAGATGCTATTATAGGAGGGGGACAACCTGATGAAGATGACCTCACTAATCAAAACCTCCAGAAGCAGCCCCCTAGAACCATGCCTATTGATGATCTAGTTAAGAATTTTGAATATGACCATGGGAATGATTTGTGCCTAGTTGACTTAAGTCCTACTCGTATCAAAATGGTAGAATTTTTTCCATCTAAAACATTGAGAATCAACCCCTCACTCTCATCACATTAGGAAGAGAAGTTGTGCAACGTGCTGAGAAAACACTTGGACGCTTTTGCCTGGAGCTACAAGGAAAAGAAGGGAGTGCATCCTTCGGTGTGTACTCACCAAATCTACATTAAGGAAGGAAGCAAATCAATGCACCAACCTTAGAAGAGAATGAACCCAACCCTAAAAAATATAGGCAAAGAAGAATTGGAGAAGTTTTTGGATGAAGGGTTTATTTACCCCATCTCAGATAGTGAGTGGGTTTCCCACATAGTTTTGGTCCCAAAGAAGAATGGAAAGTGGAGGATTTGTGTGGATTACAGAGATCCAAACAAATCCAATAAAAAATACCATTTTCCTCTACCTTTCATTTATCAATTCTTCAACTTTCTGTAGGGAAGAAGTTCTTGTATTTCCTAGATGGATTCAATGGTTATAATCAGATCCAGATCAGCCAAGAGGTCAAAGATGAAACCACCTTCACTTTTCCTTGGAGTACCTCTTATTATAAGGTCCTTCCTTTTGGATTATGTAATTCCCCTAAACTTTTCAAAGGGCAGTTTTGAGCATCTTTGTTGAGCAAGTCCATGAATCTATAAAAATCTATATGGATGATTTCACTCGCCACCGGTGTGCTTTCCTAGAGGCTCTCTCTAACTTGGGGAAAGTATTAAATAAGTGAAATGAAATGAACTTATTACTTAGTCCTGAGAAGTGTGAATTTGGGATCAATACAGGGATTGTTTTGGGTCACTCAATATTGAAGGAAGGAATACAAATGGCCCCAAATAAAATTTCTATCATAAGAGGGGTCCCTACTCCTGAAAAGCAAAGGGATGTCAGGAGTTTCTTGGGCTTAGATGGATACTATAGGAGATTTATCAAGGGCTTAAGCAAATTAGCCTCACCATTGTTTGGACTATTGTCTAAGTACTTTCTATTTTTTTGGTCAGAAAGTTTCCAAGAGGCCCTAGAAATCTTGAAGGATAGGTTGACTACTAGACCCATACTCAGAGGACCAAATTGGGATCTTCTTTTCCACATCCATGTTGATGTATCTAACAAAGCTATAGGATACAATCTAGTCCAGATAGATGACAAGCTTCCTTATGCCATTTACTTCATTAGCAAAAAATTGTCCAAGGCTAAATTGAACTACACTATGACTGAAAAGGAATTGTCTATTTTTGTCCACTCTTTGAACAAATTCAAACACTACATCATTGGTTATCAATCCTTTGTGCATACTGACCATGCTGCTATCAAACACTTAATGAAAAACCTTGATGTGAATGTTATAATTATTAGATGGTTTCTTTTATTACAACAATTTTATTTAACTATAATTTATAAGACATGTAAAGAAAATGTAGTTGCAGATTTCTTGTCTATACTTGCATTCCCTGTAGGTGAGGAAGGAATGGTTGATGATCAACTGCTAGATGAGCATTTATTTTCTATTTCAGTTCTATCTACATTTTTTGGGTACATAGCGAACTACCTAGTTGCTACAAAGTTCCCTCCAAATCTCTCATCTAGAGAGAAGAGCATAATTGTAAGGAAGAGAGCCCCATTCACTTGTATTGGGGGAAATCTCTTCAAGCTGGGGCCAGATCAAATTTTGAGGAGGTTTGTTAGGGAGGAGGAATTATTTTACATCCTTCTAGCCAGTCATGATGGACCTTGTGGGGGTCACTTTACAGAGAAGTGGACAAATTTTAAGGTATTGCAAGGTGGATACTATTGGTCGACTCTCCACCAAGATGTAAGAAGATACACCAATCAATATGTGCCAAAAAATTGGGAAACCTACTCGCAAGAATGAAATTCCCTTGTAACCTCAGGTGAATCTAGATTCATTTGACAAGTGGGGCATGGATTTCATTGAGCGCATTGATCCATCATCAGGGAATAAAAAGTGCGTAATTATATGCATTGATTAATTGATAAAGTGGTATGAGACCAAGGCCGTGAAGATATAAACAAAGGAGAAATTGGTTGAGTTCTTAAGGGATACTGTATTCTACAAGTTTGGGTACCCTAGAGAATGAGTCATCGATCAGGGAGCTCAATTCACATCACATCTAATCAAAAATTCGTTGATGAAACATGGGATAAAACATAGGAAGTCAACTACCTATCATCCTCAGGCCAATGGACAAGTAGAGGTCACCAAAAGAGCATTGGAAGACATCCTCACCAAGGTTGTGATCAGCAGCAGAAAAGATTGGGTTGATAGACTAGTTGAGGCCACTTGGGCCTATAATATATCCTCGATGATAACCATTGGTTTCACCCATTATGATTTGGTCTATCGAAATAAGGCTCTACTCTTAATTTATTTTGAGTACAAGACCTTGAGAATGGAAGCACATTTAGATTTGGATGTTACCAGGGCACAACAAGAGAGGTTGCTCCAACTGAATGGTCTAGGTGAATTTAGGATGCACGTCCTCCTACATAATAAATTTATCCAAGTAGAGAGGAATTTTTTCCATGACAAATACATCAAGGACAAGATTTTTCAAGAAGGGGATTGGCTTCTGCTATGTGACTGTAGGTTCAAGTAATTCAAAGGCAAATTGATGACTAGGTGGTCAGGCCCATACCTAATAGAGGAGTGCCATGACAATGGGGTTGTTCAAATCATGACCATTGATGAGGAGGGTCTTCCCTTGCTTGCCAATGAATACAAATTGAAATCTTATAAAGACCTCTGTTCAAGGAGGAGCTCATCGGTACCATTAGTATGGAGGTAAATGTGATTGGAATTGTCTTAGCTTCCAAGTCACATAATTCTTAGAGACTATTTTCTTATTTCTGTGAAAAGAGGAAAATAATAATAATAATAATAATAAGAGGCCTAGGTGAAAACCTCTATGAGGCATTTGAGGCCAACCCTTGGGTTGAAAACCTCCTTGAGGCAGCCTAGAAGTGAAAAAAGAAAAATAAAAATATCCATGGGTGAAAACCTCCTTTGAGGTGCCTAGGGCAGGTACGCAAGTTGAAAACCTCTTTTGAGGTAGCATGTGTGTATTTCAAAAAAAATTAGGAAAAAAAACAAAAAGAATACCATGGAAGGGACCTCAAACCTATCCACTAATAAATTTTCAAATTTTGTAGGTTTTGAAGGCAATACAAGATGTAGAGGTACAGGGAAAAAATGCCAAGTTTAATATCATTTATCCCTCCATCAACTCCATCTAATCCATGCCTACCATGTCCGTACCACTTATCCATTTTCATGCATCAAAATTAGTTTTTTGCATTTTGTGGCTTGCTACAAGATGTCCTGTAGTTCCTACAAGAAGATCCTATAGCCATAGATGTCTTTAAATGCTACAGGAAAGGGTTCCTGATAGGAAAATCATCAGGTAGGATTATTCTAGTTTAATTAGGGACCATACACCTCATCAAACCACTCACCCATCATCCATGCATCCCTCTTTCAAGTCACCATACCCATATTTAGCTCTGTCTCACTAAAACAAACATAGGAAAATGTCCAAAACATAAAAAAAATGACCAGAGGACATGTCCTCCCTTGTGCTCGCCATTCACTACTCCATCAAATACCTTCCATCATTCTCCAAACCCTACAACACTACCAACCCTCCCTCTGAGAAAAATCATTGAGAAAAGGAAGAAAAGGCACCTACAGAATTTCCTATAGGAGCCAGAGGATCTCATGTAGCAGCCTATGCCATCACTACAACCAGCCTAAGGTTAAATTTTTTTTCTCAACCAAAAAAAAGGGGAGCATCATCAACCCTAAATGCCTTGTTTCTCCTAGCCAAATCTCCACTAAAATAGTAGAAACAAAGATATATCAAGCACCTCAACATATGGACCAACAAGGAGTAAACTATACAAGAACGAAGAAATACACAAGAAGAGAGCAAAGGAAAACTTCCCTAAGAGGCAGCACAAAAGGCCAATCCTCCAACATGCATCGATCACCAAAAGGTAGGCATAGGTATGGAAAATCACCCATCTCTTCCCCATGTATGATATGAAGGAAGATATATAAATGTTGAAAAATATCTTTTTATAAGCTAGAGGTGGCCCGTTAAGTTGGTCAACCTCGGCTCTTGATCAAAAGTGAACTTCTAGTCAGCATGCCATGTCAAAGTGTCAAATCAATGGGAATAAGTTAAAAAGGTGGTTGATTTAGTTATTTCGGAGTGGGTGATAGTTACAAGGAGAAAGTGCATGATCACCAACAGTTGGCCAACGGTCCCAATTCAGAAATCTTGTACCATTGCCAGCTAGAAAAATGCTCCAGGCCTCAACCATAAATGGAATATAAACCAAAAATTTCATGTACTTATTTCTAATTTCGAAATGAAAGAGATAGGGATGATCTTGGGAATCCATCATAAATTATAACCCTACTTTGGCCATCCCACAAGAAACAGAGCTACAAGAAGCTATAGGAAACTCAAAAACCTACACGAAGCTACAAGAAGCACTAAAATCCGACAGGAATTTTGGAAGGGGCTTCCTACGGTCAGATTGGTAATCAATTATCATAACCAAAAGAACCATAGTGAGAAGTATGTGGCCCTTCTCTCCTTTGTTCATGCTTTGATAACTGAAAAAAAAACTCTGCAATCTTCTAGTAATTAGAGTGAGCTTGAGAATTAAACCGAGTTTTGGGGCAATATACAGAAATTGTGTGGCTATAAGAAATGCTATAAATTATAGTTATCCACTAAAAATTTTAAGCTCTCAGCCACCTTGAAACCGATACTGAAGCTCACCTACAAAACCTCTTGCATTTATCTATAACCAAAGAAGAGAAATGGGAGGGGGATTCGATAAAAGAGAACCCACAAATACATCAAGGATTCACCTTCTTCCCCTTATGGTAAATATCTTTAGGAGGAATCACTGGTTAGTATTTTTTGAGTTACTCAAGGGATATGATGATGATATAGCCTATGAATTATTGATGGCACTAATCCTTCAAGCAAGAACAAGTGATACCACTATGGTGACAAGGATTCCCATTACAATCAACCCTGATGTGATGATCAAAGCAAACACACTTCCTCTAGGGATACAATGGAGAAGAGAGGACAAGGCTAACAACACTTTTGTTAAGAAAAACTTCTTCCTAAATGATCAACAACCAGTTGAAAAGAAAAATGGGGTTAGAAGGGAGAGTCTTCCCTATCCCTCGAATGAGGTGAGCTACCACATACTTAAGTACATTTCTTGTGAAGGGAGACTAAGTGTAGTTTATGGCTACCAATTGAGACTCCTCCGTAAGTTGAGATAGAGAGGTAGAGTACCCATAAACGAGAGGCTCCATGTGCCTTATTTGCTTTTATAATCCATTATAGACATGAGTGGGAAGATGAAAGGAGGGAAGCACCAATAGTTAGCACACCATGGTCTCATCAATATAACAATGGAGGATGACTTAAGCCAATTGATAATTCATATTCTCTGGTCCACATTTAGGGACAGTGATAGAGAAGACTTCCTTGAAGTCGAAGCCCTTGAACATGGTGGTACCCCTGCGTCTAGTGCTGAAGAGGGAAAAGAGGAAGAAGATAAAGAAGAAGCAAAATATGAAGAATAAAAAGAGGAAGGGGAGGATCAGAAGGCAGAGACCATCCTTGGGAAAAAGACTGCAGAAGGGGAGATATCTCCAAGATTGTCTCTTGAACCCACTAAAAAGGAGGCAGTTGTTTCCTTGGCTTCCTTAAGTACACCCATCAAGTCCAAGAGGAAAAGGAAGAGGCAGAGTCCTCTCTATTCTAGAATAAGAAGAAGCATGAGGATCAAGCAAGGGAAGCCACAAAAACATCCAAATGATCCCATCATAATTGAAGAATCACCAAATAAGCAGGGGGAGCTAGGTTCCTTGGGAATGCAGGCTAAGGAAGGCACATCATCGCAAGAAACCCCAAAATCTACCATCACCAAGTATAGGAAGCCTGTCACTAGGTCAACATCATCTAAGAAAACCAAGGAACCTGTGCCCCTCCAATAAGAAGGAAAGGGCATGCTACAGGACCCCCAATAGTGCTACAAGAAACATTGTCAGTGCTATAGGAAGGAAAATTGGGGTACAAAGAAGGCAAGGAAGCAACCCCATAGGTACATCAGGGGGAAACTTTTCCAATGATCCATGTGGATATTGGTGGCCACCCTCCTATTCCACTTGGACCCCCACCATTATTTCTTTTATTTTTTCACTTTCCTTATTTGTAGCACAATTTACTATTTTTGGCAGTTTTTTAGGTCCTGAACTTCTGAAGCCGTTTTGATGCCCAAAACGATGCTTTTTGGGAAAAAAGGGAGAAACATGGGTCATGGATCAATGTTTCTCATACAAAAGTTGTATTCATCCAATGGTTTTTTGTAACGAGGTATTGTGCGCATAAAATGAAGATCATATGCAAAAGTTATGACCCTGGGAAGTTGATGGACCAATTTAACCAAATGGGGCCCATAGTTTGGCGCTTCATCTCCTAGGGTTAGGTGTTTGGATGTTTAGGGTTTTCCATTGCTTCTCAACAATATATAGGCCTTTGAGCCTCATGGTAAGATATTTTAGAGGCATTTAGCACCACATCTCTTCTCAGAGATAAGCTACCATCGCCCGAGCTAGTCTTATTTCCATTCTATTTGTAAGCATATTTCAGTATTTTACATTAATGAAAATGACGTATTATTTCTCCTGCATCTCTATATTTATGGTTATGTCTATAATTTTTTGTGTTCCTATCTAAATCTAGATCAGTGGTATCAGAGCTGTCTTCTTGTTGTCTATTTTTCTTTGCATGTACCCAACGAGGTCAGGATATAAGGAATTAGGGCTCAATTTGGTTGAACCTTTGAAAGATCAGCCTCGCAAACCCCGAAGGCTTCCCATGGCAGAAGAAAAGAAAGACGAGGGGGTACGAGATCCTATCAAAATTTTCCTCAAGGAGGCCCTTGAGAAACAAACGAATGTGATGATGGATAACTTTGCTCAGATCCTTCAATGGTTACCCACTGGCAGCGCATCCACATCCCACAGGCACTCTGGAGGCTCCATTCATTTTTAAGGTATAGGTAAAATTTGACATTCACATATTTGAGGGCCAAATAGATGCAGACGTTGTAGATAAATGGTTAAATCCGCTAGAAGGATATTTTTCTATTCATGATTTTTCCAGCCGAGAAAAGATTATTGCTCTTCTCAAAACCATCCCCCACGTCAAGTACTGGTGCGAAACTTACTGTGAGCAGAAGGAAGAAATCATATACTCACTATTTTCAGCCACACCCACTTGGAATTCATTCCTGGAGGACATGAAGGAGTAGTAATACCCTACCAATAGCTATGAAGATAAATACATAAAGTCAACCACGCTGTGGTAGGGAAGGGACCAAGATGTGTTAGAGTTTACCAATGTTTTTCATACCCTTCGCATGAAGATGGGCATCAAGGATTCTAAGAAACATTCGGTACTCAAGTAATGTGGTTGCCTATGTAGGTACATCTAGGACGAGATGGAGTTCCTAGACATCTCCTCTCTTGGAGAAATGTACCAATAAGCTGTCAAGATCGAGCAGAAGTTTGAAGAGAAGAAGTGAGACTTTGGATACGTGAATCCAAAGTAAGGAAAAGGTTCCCCCAAAGCAGAGAAAAAATGATAAAGCCAAGGTGGGGCGAGACATGACAAACCACCAAAGCCGCAAGAAAAGAACAACACTTCAAAGTCAAATAAGGACATGGGAAAGTGGTGCGAGTTCCATAAGAGCTCCACTCACACCACAAGTGAGTGTTGGGCCAAGCAGTCATTGGTGGCTGAGATGAAGGCTTCAGAATCAGATGGATGTTCCGAATCTCAGTCAAAACCCAACAAGGGGAATGACAATGGGAAGCAGATTATTGATGCAGAGCCAGATGCCGCCGTTGCCACCACGAAGATCCAGGAGGAGGAACTTGAATATACAGAGGAGGAGGAGCACCTCTTCCACTCCTAGATGTGGGTAAAAGGTTCCCTCTATAGTTCATTTTCGACACCGGGAGACAAAAGAACCTCATTTCAATTGAGGTTGTGAGGTGGCTAGGCTTACTGACCTCATCACACCAACAACTGTACACTATCAGGTGGCTTCACTAAGGACAGGATCTTCACATGAGCCAACAGTGTCACCTTCCATACAACATCAAGCCCTTCACAAATTAGGTATTATGTCACATTGCTCCCCTTGATGTTTGCAATGTATTATTAGGCCAACCATACTTGTAAAGCGACATGTTGTGTATGAGTCAATGCCTCGTGTTGCTATTGTTACTTTGGGAAATAATCTGTATAGGATATCGGAGGTAGCACCACCTACTACCATCTCTTTGGTTACTACAAAACGATGTAGTAAGCTCATTTCCAAAACCAAGAAACTTGTTTTCCTGATGATACACCCTCAGGGAAAGAAGAAGACAGTGGCCACAACTTCATGATAGGGCCCCTTCACACGACAATAATAGATGGACAAGGTCATGGAGGAGTACGAGGACATCTTCACCTCCCTTACGGGGGTGCCTCTTAATTTTTAGGTCAAGAACTCCATCGATCTAACCCCAAGTGCATAATTTCCCAGTGGACCAATCTATTAGCAATCCATTATGGAGAATGATGAAATCAAGAGGTAGATTCAGGAGCTGGTATGTAAAGGTCACATCCGGCCTTGTTCATCTCGCAATGGGAGTCGGATCGTGTTGATAAAGGGGATGGATGGGACTTAGAGACTTTGTATTAACTATCAGGTGCTAAACAAGATCGTTGTCCAGAATAGGTACCTGATCCCATAGATTGATGACCTTCTAAACCAACTCAAGGGCACAAAATATTTTAGCAAGGTTGACTTGAATTCCATCTATCACCATGTACCAATTGAACCCTCTGATGTGTGGAAGACCATATTCAAAGCCAAGGAGGGCCTTTTCAAATGGTTGGTTATGCCTTTTGGGTTAACAAATACTCCTGCAACCTTCATGAGGATGATGGATGACATCTTGTAGCCAATCACCAACTCATTTGTAGTGGTATACATGGAAGACATCCTGATCTTCTACTAGAGTTTGGAAGAGCACCTCTACCACATCCAACAAGTTCTCCAAACACTGTGGCAACACAAGATGAGTGCTAATTTGGAGAAATGCACTTTTGGCATGACCTAGGTTCAGTATCTGGGATACATTGTTGATGAATGAGGGGTTCATGTGGATCTAGCCAAGATCCATGTCATTCGGGATTGGCCAGCCCCAACTACTATGACAGAGCTTTGTAGCTTTCTGGGTCTTGCTAATTTCTACCGTAGGTTCATGTTGGGATTCTCTCATATCACTTGGCCCTTGAGTCAAGTCACCAAGGGAGGAACAAAAGAAAAATTATTTTGGTTTGAATCTAAACAAAAGGAATTCGGAGAGTTGAAACATTTCCTCTGCTCTGCACCAATGCTCACTTTACCAGACTTGCAACAACCATTTGAGATCGAGATAGATGCTTCTGACTATGCTATTGGGGCAGTCCTTACTCAACAAGGGAATTTAGTGGCATATCATAGTGAGAAACTTTTAGACATAGTCCTGAAGTATCCCACTTATGATAAAGAGATGTATTCCATTGTGCAGGTTTGCCAACAATGGAAGCATTACATTTTGGGGAAGGAAACAATCATCCACATTGAGCACCGACCCCTGTAGTTCATACAGATGTAAGGGAAGTTGCATAATTATCACCATCAGAAGTGGTCCACATACCTGCAATAGTTCCATTTCAATATCAAGTATAAGAGGGGTAGCACCAATAATGTTACAGACTACCTCAACTAACCACCTATCATGGCATTAACCACCATGCTCAACTCTTGTGGGCACGAGACTTCTGATTGGCCACTTCTCTACAAAAGTGACCTAGAATTTGGCCACAAATACCAGATGCTCTTGGAGGGTCAACAAGTTCTAGATTTTCATCTCCAGGATGCCCTGCTATACCACCTGGGACACCTTTGTGTTCCTTCAAGCGAAGCGAGACAAGATGATTTTGGAAGTGCACTATAGTTGGGCCGCTCAGCATTTCACGGTTGAGAAAATAATGGCAGTACTGCAAAAGTATTTATATTGGTCAAATCTTCAACAGGATGTTGGGAAGTACTTCAGATCCTACAGTGCCTGCACCATTGCAAAACCAACCATCAGGAAGAAAATCTTGTATACTCTATTGCCTACCCCTAGTCAACGTTGGGAATCCATCTCCATAGATTACATGTTGGGCCTTCCTTCTACTCAGCATGGAAATGACTATGTTTTTGTAGTCATCAAAAGATTCTCGAAGATGGACATTATGGCAGCCTGTAAGAAGAATATCACAGCAGAAGCCATTTCTAAACTCTTCTTTGAACAAGTGTGGGTACACTCTGGGATCCCACAATCTATCATCTCAGATTGAGATAGAAGGTTCCTCAGTACATTTTGATCCAGTCTCTAGTCGATGTTGAACACCAAACTCACTATGTCCACAACTTTCCATCACCAAGTTGATGGCTAGACAGAGGTCATCAACAGGATGATCGTACACATTTTGCACATGTATAACTCAAAGAATCCATGCACATGGGATGAGAGCCTCCCCTATGTCTAGCACAATTATAACTGAGCTCTTGACAGCTTGACTGGCCACAACCATTTTCAGGTGGGTTTGGATTCCAACCATTATGTCCCACTGATGTCGCCATACCATTTGTAGCTACTCAGGCAGATTCAGCTCATGTCCAATTAGAAGCTAATAAGGGAAACAACTTCATTGAGTAAATCCAACATATTCACCATAAGGTCCATGACATTTTGGAGAAATCAAATGCCAAGTATAAGTAGCGACATGATAAACATTCGGTGCCACACAAGTTTCAGGTGGGTGACAAAATCTAGTTGCATTTGCAGAAGGAATGCCTTACCGGAGCCTATCAAAAACTTAGACCACTCCGATATGGTCCTTACACCATTACCAAGGTTGTGGAAGATAATGCATTTGAGCTCATAATTCCCCCATTCCTTGGCCTGCACCAAGTGTTCAATGTGGACAGCCTTCGACCATACTTCCCATCATTGTTGGACACATCAAACATTGCGAAACAACTCACACCTATAGAGTTAAATATAGATTGTATGGATAAAGCCACAATTGATCGAATCATTGACATGCAGATCAAGAACACTCAATATAAAAGGATCCAACTATATCGAGTTACCAAAGCAGGCCAACTCCTTCACCAGGGAAGGTGGCTCACCATGGACCAAGCTTAGTAGAAGTTTCCTCATCGCATGGAGGAACTCAACACAATGGGGACAATTGCTTCCTAAGGGGGGCGTAATGATCCAGTTCAATATTCATGGCCACCCGCCTATTCCACTTAGAACCCCACCATTATTTCTTTTAGTTTTTCAGCTTCCTTATTTGTAGCACAATTTACTATTTTTGGCAGTTTTTCGAGTCTTGAACTTCCAGAGCCATTTTGAGGACCAAAACGCCAATTTTTGGGAAAAGTGGGAGCAACATGGAACTTAGTCCCATGTTTCTCACTCAAAAGTTGTAGTCCTCGGATAGATCTTTTTGATGAGGTATTGTGTGCGTCAAATGGAGATCGTATGCCAATGTTACGACCCAGGGAAGTTGATGTACCAATTTACCCAAATAGGAGCCATAGGTTGGCGCTTCATCTTTGAGGGTTAGGTTTTTGGATGTTTAGGGTTCTCCATTGTTTCTCAACAATAAATAGGCCTTTAAGCCTCATGGTAACACAGTTCAGAGGCATGTATCCACCACATCACTTCTCAAAGATAAGCTACCATCACCCGAGCTAGTCTTATTTCCATTCTGTTTGTAAGCATATTTGGGTATTTTACATCGAAAATGAAGTATTATTTCTCCTGCATCTCTGTATTTATGGTTATCTCTATAATTTGTTTCATTCCTCTCTAAATCTGGATCAGCCAAAGACATTTGAGGGAGATTTTCTAGAGTTGTAAGAGACTAGCCCACTCCGGGAGCTGAGCTTCTACTACAAGTTCATTGAGGGAGGTAGAGTAATACCATATAACCTTTCAATCGCTCTCTTATTTAAGATTGAAAAAGAAATAGGAAGGACACATTGATGGATGCAAATTTCTAAGTCAAAGAAAATAGAAGATGTGGGCCATATGGAAGAAAAACTCCTAGAGATGGACAGGGAGTTGAGTGAATTGATAGACAAAGAACACACCATAAGAACACAATTGAAGGAAAAAAACAATTGGATGAGGAGGAAGTTGCAAGAAATGGAGAGCCAATTGGCCAGCACAACAAACCTTTCCATTGAGGCACTTCAATGTAGGCTGCCATCCAAATCATATGCACCATACCTCAAAGATAAATGGATGCAGTTTCAAATAAAGAAATTGGTACAACAAGGGACCATTCCATTCCAATATTATAGGAAATTTTTCAAGCTATGTGACAAGAGAACCCTTGAAGACAAGGAAAATTTATCTTAATTCTATCTGCACAACCTTTCCTTAATAGACTCAAATGTGTGGGACCACAATGCGATGTTGGGTGACTTGCCGCTGATGGCCCTTGCATCATGGACGAGTCATGGAGAGGCCAGGGTTGAGGAGGTGAAGAGAATAATAGAAAAAGAGGACAGATAGCTCCTCTATATCAGAGAAGGAAAAATAAATTCCATGTCTATTATTAGTAACCATAACATCATTTCCACTAATTCTCAACTAGCACCAAGATATCTGACTACACAAGAACAAGCTATCTCCCATTTTGAGAAAACTTTAATATTGTTGTAGACTGAGAGCCAACAATAATACCAAAGGAGATGGAATAACCTGGCACACAGCCTCTGGACCAGGGAGTACCACTCTCCTAAGAGTTAGAGAAATGCATTGGAAAGGACACCCTTGTATAGGAAGGCCATACAAAGACTGAAGGTCAATTGGATTGGACTAAAGCTCAATCCACCTTTATTTCTGGGTTTGCTGGAAGGTGGGAAGGAAGAAGAGAAAAGAAAGTAGTGGAAAGATATAGAGAAAAAAAACATGGTTCTATCCTCAAGAAGGGACACCATCCACAGAAGCTTGGGATGTCAGAGAGGCCACCAGGGCTATGAAATATATGGATATAGATGATTAGTTTTCTTATAGGATGAGCAACAATTTCAGTAGGGGTGATGATGACGTTCATCAATAGGTAGAATATAATGGTCACAATGCCACTCTTCAGCTTATCAAATTTGCTTTTCTCACATTTATTTACAGATTTTGTTATATTTTGTTTAGTGAGAATAGTAAAGGTGAGTTACTATATCATGTGGCCTAATCTATGCTAAATGTAGGAATTGGAGTAGTTTTGGGTTGACTTAAGTGCAGTAACTTGGAGTATGCAAGGAAGAGATATTTTAGGAGTTTGTCTCCCTCCTTAACTCCTTAAACAATTTGAAGATTCCTCCACCATATCTCATCACCTCGGTTTCACTTGCAACAAAGAAAGTTGAGTCCATATGCAACCAAGCTAGTGATAGTCAAGGGAGAGTTATTCTTGAATTTTGGAGCCAAGCCTCCCTATTTTCAAGAGAGATGATGGTACCTCCAGTTTTGTATAAATAAGAGAGAAAAGGGACTCAATAGGATTCGATTTTTTGTTGTAGTGAAGAAGCCATTTTGATTGTTATTGTTATGATGTACTTGGAATTTTTATGACAATAAGAAGTTCTATTTTGATCCATCACTGAGTGGAATAAGAGAGTTGAAACTCTTGTGTTAGGGCCCAACCCTAGCAGTGGAAGTGCCTCCTTTTGTAGCTCTATTCTTACCTTAGAATGATAGTTAGCTGTTAAAGTGTATTTGTGTTTTTTCCTGATTAGATTAACAAGTACTGAAATTGATGTTCAACATTGTTTCTAGTAGTTTTAAAAGGTGGATTAGTGTTGCACTTTAATGGAGAAATTATACTAGAAATGTTGGTGACAGTGGACCCTACATCATCTCCCTCATGTGATCATGAGTATACAACCCCACTCTCACATCCCCAAAAACAAAGTTGTCTTTTGATCACTGCATAGATTAGGTTTCATTATTATGTACATCACAGTTTACGATTTCTAGGAAGCACCTGTATTTGTTATATTCTTTTCTTAAGTTTGTTGTAGCTTAAAAAGAATTCCATATCATATATCCATGCCTTAATAGTAGATAGATCAACTTCCTCAAATTCAATTCATCTTTTCCATGTGGACCTATATTGATGCATAAATGAAGAGAGAAATAGGTTTTGTTGTGGAAATTGTTGATCTGTACGAAGGGACTCATCTAATCAACTTCACCTAAGCCTTCTCCACCTTCTATGGAGGCATACTAGCACATAGTCTAAACCTCTATTTTACAGGCACGTTACGAAAATCCAACATCCACAGAGTGTTGGGCTTAGCCTTGGGCAATCTGAAACTTAACTACACATTCTGTAGCTTTCATACACCCATCCAGTGCCTCATCTCACTATTCTTACCCTCAAGAACCCTTGAGCCAACTTCCTGTAGCGGTTTCAGACATCTTGTAGTAGATTGGGACATCCTGTAGAAGTTTCCTGTAGTAGCTACATGATCTCCTGTAGTATCCTCTTTTGACAAAAAATGATAGGATAGCCTAGTTTAGGAGTAGGTTAACTGCTCAGCTTGGATTCCATGCTCATGCGAGCCACCTAGACCAACCTTCCCATTCCTTTTCCTCCTGCAAGAACATATAACATTGGCATTTATATTTATGAAGTTAGCACTTAAAGACTCTTCTTAGTTGCAAAATTAAATAAGATAGTTTATGCACATATGTGTGAATTAAAGGATGATAGAGTAACTTTCCATTTCTGAGAAACCCTAATATTTAGATGATCAACTGCAAGCTTAACATAGTTTCCTTTCTGCAAAGAGATTTGTGTCATTCCATATCTAGATGATATAAGACATTACATAGCATTTACGATTTGGTAACTTTCATTTTCTCAATAGATAAACATGTACTTTCCTGCATTAGCACTAGCTTTACATTGGATGTCAGTAGTTAGGCTTCTTTTAGTCAATAGAGGACTGATCTAGAACCCTAATGGTAAAGTGCCCTAGTTGAGAAGTGAAATTAATAGAATGATGCATTTCTTGTGTATATAGCAATATCAACTCCAAGTTTATATGAAAGCCTAGGTTGATAAGGTAAATTTTGTAGCCATAGGAGTTGCAACATCCTTTCTACAATACTGAGGTTCATCAGATTGTTCCTGTGAAGAGATTGTTCAGGTTGAATAAGCATTGTATTTTCTTCTCGTACCTTCTAATTAATAAAATATACATAGTCAAGGTTTTTAGTTGTTGCTTTCCCCAGAGAAATATTGTGTTATGTGTGATCGATAATCCTCTTTTTCCGGTTATTATTCCCATTGATCATTTTTGGTATCCACTAAAGAGTAGAGTAGATTATTCTCTTGTGTTTTATCATATCACACAAGCTATTGAATATATACTAAAAACCTGCAATATGGAGAGGATCCGACAGGCTCTATGATAATATGTATAATCTGTATATTACATATTCTATGGTAGTTTTCTTCATGGGCACCACCCATCCCATCCTCCCAAGAAAGGAAAAACACCCCTTGCTCCAAGCCATTCCAGATTTGTTACTAACCTCATTCTAGTGACAAATGTTTTTCCAATGTTTCCAATATGGAAATGGGTCATAATCTAAGCTGTACGAGTTTTTGGAATGAGTGAATACCAAAGACATGGGCATGAATGTGTGGAATATCTAGAGGCTTTGTCTAATTTTCAAGGGAATGGAAGATTCGAAGTGGATATAAGATAAATATATATAATATTATATATATATATATATAATATATAATTATATATATATATATATACATATATATATATATAATATATATAATATATATATATATATATTCCTGTTTGAGGTGTCAACATCAAATATTACGATCTTTCTACGAATTTCTAACTTTAATTCCAGATTCTGGAGGACCACAAAGATCTCTGATAACTTAGCTTCATACCATCATCAATGACATCATTGCATTCTTTAGCTACTTCTACACAACCTCTAAGAAAGGCCCTACGTCTCTGCAATATACACATAATCTATGTTACTCTTTTCACTATTCAAACATTATGGTATGTTTGTTCTGCTGCCTACCACTGTGAAGGTGTTGAGAGGAAGTATTTGTCGTTCTCCTATAGCTCATACTTAGATAGACAAGACTGTCTAAAAGTTTCTAATGAAAATGCCTTCATGCATTGTGGTTATTCAATAGAAATCTATAGGTAGCATATAAGATGTTTATTTAGGGTACATAGTATTTTCATTATCCTAAACAATCATTTGTCATTGATTAAATCCTCTAGAACCAACCCCCTAGAACCATGCCTCTTGATGATCTAGTTAAGAAGTCTAAAGATAACCTTGTGAATGATTTGTACCTAGTTGACTTAAGTCCTGCTCATATCAAAATGGTATGATTTGGTCCATATAAAACATTGAAAATAAACACCTCTCTCTAATCCCATCAGGAAGAGAAGTTGTTCAACATGCTGAGAGAGCACTTGGATCCTCTTTCGTAGAGCTATAAGGTAATGAAGGGAGTGCATCCTTCAATATGTACTTACCACATCTACGTTAAGGAATGATGAAAACCAATGCACCGACCTTAGAGGAGGATGAACCCAACCATCAAAAACATAGTCCAAGGCTAAATTGAACTACACTATGACTGAAAAGGAACTGTTTTTCTTTGTCCACTCTTTGAAAAAAATTAGACACTACATCATTGGTTATCAATCCTTTGTGCTTACTGACCATATCCTCACCATTGTTTTGACTGATTTCCAAGTGCTTTCTATTTTCTGGTCAGAAAGTTGCAAAGAGACCCTAGAAATCTTAAAGAACAAGTTGACTACTAGACCCATACTCAGAGGCCCAAATTTGGATCTTCCTTTCCACATCCATGCTAATGTATCTAACAAATCTATAGGATATGATCTACTCCAGATAGATGACAAGATTCCTTATGCCATTTACTTCATTAGCAAAAATTTGTCCAAGCCTAAATTGACCTACACTGTGATTGAAAAGGAACTCCTAGCTATTTTCCACTTCTCTAACAAATTAATACATTACATCACTAGTTATCAAACCGTTTTGCATATTGACCATGTTCATATCAAATACTTAATGAAAAAATTGATGTGGATGCTAGAATTATTAGATGGTTTCTTTTATTAGAATAGTTTGATTTAACTATCATTGATAATTAAGGTAAAGAAAATGTAGTTGTAGATTTTTCCTCTAAAATTGCTTTTCCTGCATGTGAGGAAGGAATGGTTGGTGATCAACTCTCAAATGAGAATTTATTTTCTATTTTTGTTCTCTTTGCATGGTTTTCTCACATAGACAACTACCTTGCTTCTACAAAGTTCCCTCGAAATATCTCATCTAGGGAGAATATAAAAATTGTAAGAAAGAATGCCCCATTCAATTGGATTGGGTGAAATCTCTTCAAGCTGGGGCTAGATGAAATTTTGAGGAGGTGTGTCAGGAAGGAGGAAGTATTTTACATCCTCTTAACATATCATGATGGGCCTTATGGAGGTCACTTCATAACCAAGAGGGCAACTTTCAAGGTACTGCAAGCTGGCTACTACTGGCCCACTCTCCACCAAGATGTAAGAAGATACACTAGTCAATGTGATTAGTGCCAGAAAATTTGGAAACCTACTCCCAAGAAGGAAATTCCATTGCAAATTCAAGTCAATCTAGAGCTATTTAACAAGTGGGGCATGGATTTTATTGGGTGCATTTATCCACCATTAGGGAAGAAAAAGTACATAATTGTATGCATTGATAATTTGACAAAGTGGCACGAGACCAAGGTTGTCAAGGTAGCAAACGAGGAGAAAGTGGCTGACTTCTTAAGGGAGAATGTATTCTACAAGCTTGGGTATGCTAGAGAACTATTCATCGATCGGGGAGCTTAATTCACCTTGCATATGATAAAAAATTCATTGAGGGAACATGGGATAAAAGACAAGAAGTCAACTATCTATCATCCTCAGGCCAATGCATAAGTATAGCTCATGAAAAGAGCATTAGAAGGCATCCTCACCAAGGTTGTGAGCAACAACAAAAAATATTGGTTTGATAGACTGGTTGAGGTCACTTGGGCCTATAATGGAGCCTAAAGGAAAACCATTGGTTTCACCCATTATGACTTGGTCTATGGAAAGAAGGGTCTACTCTTTATTCAGTTTGAGTACAACACCCTGAGAAGGGAAGCACAGTTAGATTTGGATGTCATAAGGGCACAATAGGAGAGGATGCTCCAACTAAATGGTCTGGGTGTATTTAGGATGCATGTCCTCCTGCACACTAAAGTTATCCCAGTACAGAGTAAGGTTTCACATGACAAGAACATTAAGGAAAAGTTTTTAAGAAGGGGATTGGGCTCTGTTATATGAATCTAGGTTCAAGGACTTCAAAGGCAAAATTGATGACCAGGTAGTTAGGCCCATACCTGATAGAGAAGTGCCATGATAATGGGGTTGTTCAAATTTGGATCATTGATGGGGAAGGTATTCCCTTGCTAGTCAGTGGATATAGATTGAAATCTTATAATGACCTTTGTCCAGGGAGGAGCTCATCACCACCATTAGTAAGGAGGTAAATGTGATTGGAATTGGCTTAGCTTCCAAGTCACATAATTCTTGGAGACTATTTATTTTATTTGTCTTAAAAAAGGAAATACAAAATTAATAATAATAAGAGGCCTAGGTGAAAACCTCTATGAGGAATCTGAGGCCAACTCTTGGGTTGAAAACCTCCTTGAGGCAACCTAGGAGTGAAAAAATAAAAAATAAAAAGATCCCTGGGTCAAAACCTCCTTTGAGGCACCTAAGGCAGGTAGGCAGGCTGAAAACCTCTTTTGAGGGAGCATGTGTGTCTTTTACAATGAAGAGGGAAAAGAGAAAAAATAATACCATTGAAGGGACCTCAAACCTATCAACTAATAAATTTTGTGATTTTGCAGGTTTTGAAGGCAGTACAAGATGTATAACTACAGGGACACCATGCCAACTTTCAACTAATTTCTCCTTCAATAAACTCCATCTCATCTATGCCTACCATGTTCGTACCACTCATATCCATCTTTAGGCATCAAAAATCATTTCTTTGCATTTTGTGGCTTGCTACAGGATGACCTGTAGTTGGTACATGAAGATCCTATAACACTACAAGATGTCTTGAAATGCTATAGGAAAGGGGTCCCAATAGGAAAATCGTCATGTAGGCTTATTCTAGGTTAATTATTAACCCTACACCTCATCAAACCACTCACCCATCATCCATGCATCCCTCGTCCATGTCACCATACCCATATCTAGCTCTGTCTCACGAAAACAAAAAATAGGAAAATGTCCAAAACATAAAAAAAAGACTAGAGGACATGTCCTCCCTTGCCCCAACCATTCACTACTACATCAAATACATTCCATCATTCTCCAAACCCTACACCACTGCCCGACCTCCCTCTGAGAAAAATCATTGAAAACGAGAAGAAAAGGAAGCTACAAAATTTTATGTAGTAGTTAGAGGATATCTTGTAGCAGCCTATGTCATCACTACAACCAACCTAAGCTTAAATTTTCTTCCCAACCAGAGAAAAGGGGAGAATTTTCATATCCGAATACCTTGTTTCTCGTAGCCAAAGCTCCACTACAGCAGTAGCAACAAATATATATCAAGCACCTGCACACATGGAACAACAAGGCGTCAACTATATGAGTAGGAAGAAATACACGGGAAGAGAGCTAAGGAAAATTTCCTTAAGCAGTAGCACAAAAGGCCAATCCTCCAACATGCATCAATCAGAAAAAGGTAGGCATGGGTATGGAAACTCAACCATCTCTTCCCTGAGTACAATATGATTGAAACTATATAAATGTTGAAAATATATTTTTATAAGCTCGAGGTGGCCTGTTAACTTGGTCACCCTTAGCTCATGATCAATAGTGAACTTCTAGTCAGTATGCCACGTCCGAGTGTCAAATCAATGGGAATCACTTAAAAAGGTGGTTGATTAAGTTATATGGGAGTGAGTGATAATTATGAGGAGAAAGTGCATGATAACCAATTGTGGGCCGACAGTCCCAAGTAGTAAATATCATACCAATGTCAACCAGCACAATGCTCCAAGCCTTGACCATAAATGGAATATCAACCTAAACTTTCATGCACTTACTTCTCTTTTCAAAATCAAAGAGATAGGGACTAGTTTGGGAAGCCATGAAAAATTATAACCCTGCTCTGGCCATCCTACAGGAATCAAAGCTATAGGAAGCTATAGGAAACTCATAAACCTACAGGAAGCTACAAGAAGAACTAAAATCCCGCAGGAGTTCTGGAATGGGCTTCCCAGGGTTAGATTGGTCATCAATTATCATAATCGTAAGCATGATGGTGAGAATTAAGTGGCCCATCTCTCCTTTTCTCATCCTTTGATATCTGAAAAAAAACTTTTCAATCTTCTAGTAATTACAGTGACCTTGAGAATTAAACAGAGTTTGGGGGCAATATAAGGAAATTGTGTGGCGATAATGAATGGTATAAGTTACATTCATCCACTAAGAATTTTAGGCTCTTAGCCACCTTGAAACCCATACTAAAGCTCACCTATAAAGCCTCTTCCATTTAGCTATAACCAAAGAAGACAAATGGGAGGGGGATTAAATAGAAGAGAACCCACATATACATCAAGGATTCACCTTAATCCCCCTATGGTAGATATCTTTAGTAGGAATCACTAGTTAGGATTATTTGAGTTTCTCAAGGGATCCAATGATGATGTAGCCTACAAGTTTTCCATGGTGCTAAACCTTCAAGCAAGAACAAGTGCTACCACTATAGTGAGAGGGGTTCCCATTAGAATGAACATTGATGTGATCAACAAAGTAACCACACTTCCTCTAGGGATACAATGGAGAAGATAGGACAAGGCTAACAACAAATTTTATAAGAAAAACTTCTTCCTCAATGATCAACATCCAATTGAAAGCAAAAATGGGATCAGAAGGGAGAGCCTTACCTATCCCTGAGATGAGGTGAGCTACCACATACTTAAGTATATTTCTTGTGAAGGGAGACCAAGTGTAGTTTATGGCTACCAATTTATACTCCTCCATGAGTTGAGATGCAAAGATAGAGTAGCCATAAACCAGAGGCTCAATGTGGCTTATTTCCCTTTACAATCCATTATAGATGTGATTGGGAAGGTGAAAGAAGGGAAGCACCAGTAGTTAGCACACCATGGTCTCATCAAGCTAATAATGGAAGATACCTTAAGTCAATTGAGATTTCATATTCTCTAGTCCACATTTAGGGACATGGATAGAGAAGCCTTCCTTGAAGCCCAATCCCTTGAACATGGTGGGATCCCTACCTCTAGTGCTGAAGAGAAAGAGGAGGAAGAAGATGAAGATGAAGATGAAGATGAAGAAGAAAAAGAAGAAGGGGAGGAGCATAAGGAAGAGACCAGCCCTGAGAAAAATACTACAGAAGGGGAGATAGCTCCAAGATTGTCTCCTAATCCTACTGAAAAGGAGGCAATTGTTGCCTTGGATTCCTTGAGCACACCCATCAATTCCAAGAGGAAAAGGCAGAAGGAAAATCCCTCTATTTTAGAACAATAAGAAGAACCAGGATCAAGAAGGGGAAGTCACAAACACCTACAAAATATCCCATCATAATTAAAGAATCACCAAACAAGCAGGAGGAGCTAGGTTCCTTGGGAATGAAGGGTGAGGAAAGCACATCACCGCAAGAAACCCCAAACACTACCATGACCTATGTCAGAAAGCCTGTCACCAGGTCAACATCATCTAAGAAAAACAAGGCACATGTGACCCTCGAACATGAAGTAAAGGCCATGCTACAGGATCCCCAAACAGTGCTACAGGAAATATTTATCAGTGTCACATGGAAGACAAAAAGAGCTATAGGAAGGAAAATAGGGGTAGAAAGAAGGCAAGGAAGCAACTCCACAGGTATAGGAGGGTGAGCTTCACAAAAGACACTTGAGGGAGATTTTCCAGAGTTGTAAGAGCCTAGACCACTGCCAAATCTAAGCTCCTACTTCAAGTTCATTGAGGGATGCAAAGTAATACCATATTAATTTTCAATCCCTCTCTTGTTTGAGCTTGAAAAAGAAAGAGGAAGGACACATCGCAGGATCCAAATTGCTAAGTCAAAGAAGGTAGAAGGTGTGGGACATATGGAAGGAAAATGCCTAGAGATGGTTAGGGAGTTAAGCGAATTGAGAGACAAAGAACACACCATAAGAACACAATTGCAGGTAGAAAACACGTGGCTGAGGTGGAAGTTGCAAGAAAGGGAAAGCCAATTGGCCGCAATGGAAAGCCTCTCCATTGAGGCACTTCGATGTAGGATGCAATCCAAATCATATTCATTATAGCTCAAAGATAAATGGATGTGGCTTCAAATCAAGACATTGTCACAAGAAGGGACCATTCCATTCCAAGATTATAGGAAATTTGTCAAGCTATGTGACAAGAGCATTATTGAAGACAAGGCCAAATTATCTGAATTCTACCCGCACAACGTTGCCTTGATAGACTTGAATGTGTGGGACCCCAATGTGAAGTTGGGGGACTTACAGCTGATGGCCCTTCCATCATGGATGAGCCATGGGGAGGCTATGATGAAGAAGGTGAATATAATAATAGAAAAAGAGTAAAGGGAGCCCCTTTACATTAGAGAAGGACAAGTAAATTCGATGGGTATTATTAGTAACCATAACATCATTTCCAAATATTCTCAACTTCCACTAAGATACCTGATTACCCAAGAACATGCCATCTCCCATTTTGATAAAAATTTAAAATTGATGGGGACAAAGAGCCAACAAGAATGCTAAAGGTGATGGAACAACCTACCACACAGTCTCTAGATCAGGGAGTACCACTCTCCTGAGAGATTGAGAAATGCATTGGAAAGGACACTCTTGTATAAGAAGGCCATACAAAGGATGAAGATCAATTAGATTGGACTAAAGCTCAATCCACCTTTTTTGTTGGGTTTTGCTAGAAGGTGGGAAGGAAGAAGAGGAAAGATGGTAGTGGGGGGACATAGAAAAAAATGAAGGGTTCTATCGTAGAGAAGAGAGACCATCCACAGAAGCCTGGGATGTCAGAGAGGCCACTAGGGCTATGAAAGATATGGATATAGATGATTATGTTCCTTAGAGGATGCGAAATAAGTTTAGTAGGGGGGTGATGATGAGTCTCATCAATAGATAAAGTATAAGGGTCACAATGCCAATCTTTAGCATATTAAATTGACTTTTCTCACATTTATTTACCTATTTTGTTATATTTTTCTTAGTGAGAAGAGTAAAGGTTAGTTACTATGTCATGTGGCCTAATGTGTGTTAAATGCAAGAATTGGTGTAGTTTTGGGTTGACTTAAGTGAAGGAACTTGGAGTAAGCAAGGAATAGAGATTTTAGGAGTTGGTCTCCCTCCTTAACTCCTCAAATCATTCTAAGATTCCTCCACCATATCTCACCACCTCGGTGTCAATGGAAGCCAAGAAAGTCGAGTCCATTAGAAACCAAACCAGTGATAGTCAAGGGAGAGTTATTATTGAGTTTGGGAACCAAACCCACCTCTTTTATAAGGAGATGTTGGTAGCTTCAGTTTTGTATAAATAAGAGAGCTAAGGGACTCATTGGGATCCAATTTTTTGTTGTAGCGAAGAGGCAATTTTGAGCTAAAACATTTTGAATGTTATTGTTATGATGTACTTGGCATTTTTATGATAGTGAGAAATTTTGTTTTGATCCACCACTAATTTGAATAAGACACTTGAACCTCTTGAGTTAGGGTCCAACCCTAGCAGTAGAAGTTCCTCTTTTTGTAGCTCTATTCTTACCTTAGAATGGTAGTTAGCTGTTGAAGTTTATTTATGTTTTCTTTCTTATTTTCTTAACAAGTACTTAAATTGATGTTCAACCTTGTTTCCATTAGTTTGAATAGGTAGATTAGTGTTGCATTTTAGTGCAGAAATTATACTAGAAAATCTGGTGTTGGTGTCTACTACATCATCTCCCTCATGGGATCATGACTAGACGGCCCCACTCTCACAGCCCAAAAAATAGAGTTGTCCTTTTATCATTGCATAGATTAGGCTTCATTCTTAGCTATATGATTGCTTATCATTTCTTGGAAGCATTGAAGTTGTTATATTTTTTACTTACGTTTTTTGTAGCTCAAAAAATAGTCCATATCATAGATCTAGTCCTTAATAGTAGATAGATCAACTTCCTCAAATTCAATTCACATTTTCCATGTGGACCTATAGTGATACATAAATGAAAAGATAAATAGGCTTTGTTGTAGGGATTGTTGGTCTACAGGAAGGGACTCATCCAATCAGCTTCGCTTAAGTCTTCTCCACCTTCTATTGAGGCATACTAGCCCATAGTCTAAACCTTTGTTTTCTAGTGACATTTGGAAAATCCAACCTCCTTGGAGTGGTCAGCTTAGCATTGGGAAATGTGCACCTTACCTACACATTCTATAACTATCATACACCCCTCCAACAACTCATCTCACTATTCTTACCCTCCAAAACCATTCAACTAACTTCCTGTAGTGGTTCTAGACATCCCGTTGCAAATTAGGACATCCTATAGCAATTTCTTATACCAGCTACGAGATCTCCTATAGCAACATCTTTTGACAAGAAATGATAGGACAAACTAGTATAAGAGTAGGTTAACCCCTCACCTTGGATTCCATGCCCATGAGTTCCACCTATATAAGCCTTCCCATTCCTTTTCCTTCTACAAGAACATATAACATTGGCATTTATATTTATGAAGTTAGCACTTAGAGACTCTTCCTCTTTGGATAAATAAATGAGATATTTAATGCATGCATGTGTGAATTCAGAGATGATAGAGTAACTTTCCATTTCTAAGAAACCCTAATAGTTAGATGATCAATTGCAATCTTAACATAGTTTCCTTATTGCAAACTGATTTGTGTCATTCCATATCTAGATGATATATGAAATTACATATCATTTACCATTTGGGAGATTTCATTTCCTGAATAGACAAGCATTTATGTTCCTCCATTAGAACTAGCTTTACATTCAATGTTTATAGTCAAACTACTTTTAGCCAATAGAGGACTTTTCTAGAACCCTAATGGTCAAGTGCCCCAGTTGAGAAGTGAAATCAGTAGAATCATACAATTGTTGTGTATATAGCACTATCACCTCCAAGTTTGTACAAAACCCTGGGTTGATAAAGTAAAGTTTGTAGCCCTCGGAGTTGCAATGTCCTTGCTGCAATACTAAGGCTCAAAATATTGTACTTGTGAAGAGATTGTTTAGGTTGAATAAGCATTGTATTTTGTTCTCACATTTTCTAGTTAATACAATATAGATAACCACGGTTTTTAGCTGTTTCTTTGGCTAGAGAAATATTATGTTATGTGCGATTGATAATCCTCCTTTTCTGGTTATCATTCTCATCGCTCATTTTTGGTTTCTAATGAAGAGTAGAGTAGATTATTGTCTTGTGTTTTAACATATCAGATAAGCTATTGAATCTATAGTAAAAATATACAATGTGTAGAGGCTCAGACTGGTTCTATAATAATATGCAGAATATGTATATTATAGATTATATCGTACTTCACTTCATGGGCACCACCCATCTCATCCTCCCAAAAAAGGAAAAGCACCCCTTGGTCCAAGTCATTCTAGATTTGTTTCTCGCCTCATTCCATTGACAATTTTTTTTTTTTGTGGTTGTATTTCGAATATGGAAATGGGTCATAATCTAAGTTGTACAAGTTTTTGGAATGAGGGAATACTAGAGACATGGGCATGAATGTATGGAATATCTAGAGGCTTTGCCTAAATTTCAAGGGAATGGAAGGTTGGAATGGAATTACACACACACAACAACACCACACACAACATATCTATATATATGAATATAATAAACATACACACACACACACACACAACACACACACACACTATATATATATATATATTCTATGTGTGTGTGTGTGTGTGTGTGTGTACATATACATATACATATACATATTATATTATAAGTGTGTGTGTGTGTGTGTGTGTATGTATGTAATGTAAGATAGAATAGATAGATATACACCCACCAGCAATACACATATACATATACATATACATATACATATACATTAATATATATATATATATATATATATATATATATATATAGTTATCTATACCTGTTTCAGGCATCAGCATCAAATTTTATCATCTTTCTAAGCATTTCTAACTTTAATTCCAGATTTTGGAGGACCATAAAGGTCTCTGATAGTTTATCTTCTTACCATCATCAATGACATGAATACATTCTTCAGCTACTTCTCCACAATCTCTAAGCAAGGGCCCACATCTCTTCAATCTACACATAATCTATTTTACTCTTTTAACTAATCAAACATTATGGTAGGTTGGTTCTACTATCTACCACTATGAAGGTGTTGAGAGGAAGTTTTCATCGTTCTCCTATAGCTTGTACTTAGACAAAAGAGATTGTCTATAAGTTTCTCATGAATGCCTGCATGCATTGTGGTTACTCAATAGAAAGCTATAGGTAGCATATAAGATGTTTATTTAGGGTAGATAGTATTTTCATATGTCCCGAACAATCATTTGTCATCAAATGAGATAATATTATATGTTATTGGACAAACTTCTTTATAATGGAAAGTTTCAACTAGAACCTTATACCCATATTTCTCATATTTCTCATATGAAGCTAGCACAGTGTTCATTGAATCCTATTCATTGTTATGTTGCATGTCTATATATTCAAGTCTGTAGAGGTAGATATTGTTTCTATGGAAAGATGTAGAATTACTATATAAGATGGTATATGCAACATATAAAGTGTTTATTTAGAACAAAAGGTAACTTCATATATTCATCAATCATTCTTTTAAGATGAGATAGTATTATATGCCATAGTATAATAGTCTTTCTAATGGAAAGATCTAATTTTAAATCCACATCCTTCTGATAAGAAAGTAGCCTAGTACTGTGGTGAATCACTAAATAGTTTCACCTTGCTACGCTGTTAGCACATATTGAAGAAGTATCTAGAGATTGAGACTGGTTCTATGTTAATAGGTAGAATCAATATATAACAGGATATATAGAAGTTCACTTCCTGGGCACCACCCCATTCCATCCTTGCTCCTATCCATTCCATATTTGTTATTGACCCCATTCCAGTGACACGTTTTTGGGTGGTTGTCTTTCCAATATGGAAATGGGCCATAATATAAGATGCACATGTTTTTGGAATGAGGGAATGTCATAGACATGGGTATGAGTGTTGGCATTATGATGCATGCGTTGTCCTTCATGGCAACCCACTTGTAACAGAACAACTCACTCAGTTGAAAGATCACAGTGTAGTAGGTAAATAGTGAAGAATTACAAATCAATCTTCACAGAATGAAGAAAGAGGGGTATATGCGGGTTCACCTTGACCAAGCTGCATATACAGGCAGGTTAATAGAGAAAAAGGAGCATATAGCATACACTCGCACTTTCACAGAAGGAAAAGTGTGCATAACTTGGAAATCTAAGTTTTTGGTCCGAAGTATTTGGTTCATGGTATTTTGACCCATGGTATCGGTCCAAGGTATCTCGTCCAAGGTATTCACCCTAGGTATTTGATCCAAGGTATTGGTCCTAAGTGGTTTTGGTCCATGGTATTGAGAAAGGCCTAAGACTATATAAGGAGGAGAAGATCATTAGGGTAATGAAGAGAAGTATCGAATATTTGATAAAGTGTGAGATCTAGTATGCAGGTTATGGGTTTATGATGCTCTTCTTGATCTGAGCCAAGGAGGAACCTTAGTGGTTGATGGAGAACAAGATATAATGATGGATTGAGATCTTGAGCTGGAATGAATTATCTTTATATGGTTTGATCATGTTTTATACTGATGCATGTATTGTTATGTAAATATTATGATCTAGGTATAACTGAAGTCTAGAATAGCTACAAAATTATGAATAAATATTTACAAATGTATATGCTGGTTGACTTTAGTAAAAGAGCGTATACACACAGGTTCGACACATAAAAATAACGTATACCTTGTGAACTATGATGTTTGAAGTTACAATTGGTTCTGGTTGTTGATGGAGAGTTTTGGGTTTTGCTTTATGTTCTGGTGACAACATTCTGGTAATAGTGTTCAGATTGATTGATTGAGATTTGCTTTGATGGGATCTAATAATGGATTAGGATCATAACGACTTATCATTATGTGATCTGATGGGCTAGATCTTGTTGCTAACACATACATTATCCTTTATATGTGATGATCTGGTTATGTTTGAAGTCAGGAAGTGCAGAAAATTTATAAGTAAGTATTTGCAGATCTATACAGTGGTTCGGCTCTTCCAAGCTGTGTATACACTCTAATGCATGGTTTTGAGGTTAAAGCTAGTTATGAATGATGATGCAGTATTCTGGGTACAAATTTGTCCGCTACTTACAGTGATCTCTCTGTTCCAGTTGATTTGTTGAAGTTGGTTAAAGTATGAATGTATGGTTGATTTAGTTGTGTCAGAGGTTCAGAGGTTGTCAGTGATTGATTGAGTTTGGCTGATTCAGATAGAGTTTCAGTGATTGGTTGATGTAGATATAGTTGATGGTTTTATTGCAGTGTGATTGATTTTGAAGATGGGTCCAGTATGAAAATTGGATGAAACGTGGCCTTCATATTGTGGTGTTATGTTCCAGGAGTATCCAGTCTGAAAATTTATGAAACATGGTCCCTGGAAGAAAAGAGAAGGTTGTAGCCTTCTATAGGTTGGCAGCTACGTACTATTTGTTTTCATTATGATACAAGTATTACTCAAGTGTTTTCCTTGATGGAAGCTCACTCAGATGACAGATCACAGTTCAAACTCATGGAATGAAGAAAGAAAGGCATACGTAGGTTCACTATATACCAAGTCACGTATATACGTAGGTTCACTATATACCAAGTTACGTATATACGTAGGTTCACTATATACCAAGTCGCGTATATACATAGGTTAACTATATACAAAGGCGCGCATAATGTACGCATGCACTTTAATAGAAGGAAAGGCGAGTACATGTCAGAAAACTAAGTTTTACTCCGTGGTATTTGGTCCATGGTATTTGGTCCGAGGTATTGACCCAAGGTATTGGGTCCAAGGTATTGGTCCTACGTGGTTTTGGACCATCGTATTGGGAGAGGCCTAACCCTATATAAGGAGAAGAAGATCATTAGGCCAAGGTGAAAGTGTGGAAGATTTGAATATCTAAGGAAGTGTGAGATCTAGTATGTTGGTTATGGGTTTGTGATGCTTTGCTTGATCTGAACCAAGGATGCTCCTATGCAGTTGATGATGGATGATAGATTGGGATCATAAGGCTTGGAATGCATTACCATTATGTGGTTTGATCATGGATAGACTAGATCTGAATTATTGACACATGTTTTATTGTATAAATGTTATGATCTGGGTATGGCTGATGTTTGGAATAGCTGCAAAGTTATGAGTAAATATTTGTAAATCTATATGCAGGTTGGCTTTGGTAAAAGCACGTATACATGTTGGTCTGGTTCATCATAGTAGTGTATACATTGTAAGATATGATACTTGAAGTTGCAGTTGGATCTAGTTGTTGTTGCAGAGTTCTGTGTTCTACTCTGTGTTATGATGACTGTATTTTGTTGACATGGTTTCAGTGGTTCAGTATTGGGTGATTCGGAGATTGATGATTGGTTGATGCAATAGTTGTATTTCAGTGGTCATTGATTTTATGCTTCAATGTTGTTGATGGGTCTAGTATGAAAATTTGATGAAACATGGCCTTTAGATTATGGTGGTGTGCTTCAGGAGTATCTAGTATGAAAATTTATGAAATGTGGTCCCTGGAGGAAGAGAGAAGGTCATAGCCTTATGTAGGCTGGCACCTACATACTAGTAAACATATCAGCTAGTACAAGAGCCAGGGATTTGGAGCTCCCTTCCAGTAGCAACTAGAAAATGAGTGAAGGTTGGAGCCTTCAGTAGGTCAGCGCATGTGTACTAGTAAACGGATTGACTAATACAAGAGCTAGGGGGTTGTAGCTCCCTTCTAGTAATAGCTGGAGAATGAGAGAAGGTTGTAGCCTTATGTAGGTGGGTGCCTACATACTGGTATTAGTCTATGCCAGTACAATATTGTAAACAGGTTTTTCTTATCCTAAAGAAAACAACAGCAAGTAGTTTTTGTCCCGTATTGGGTTTCCACCTTATGTCATGGTGTTCATGTGTGCTTCTTATGTGTGATGATTTGTTCTGGTTTACTACACCTGTTTACTGTCTATATGGTTAGAAATGTTTTGATGCACTCATTAAAGATCAACTAACTGAATCATAAGTTTGTTGGATATACGCTAGTTGCATTAAACACAGTTGCATATACATGCGAGTTGCCTTAACTAAAGTAGCGTATATGAATATGAGTATGGAATTGTAAAAAGATTATTTATTTGCTAATACTCTTTCACCCCCCCCTCTCACATTATTATTTCCAACAATTGGAATCAGATCAGGTCCTTTGGTAGAATCTTGATCACTTGAAGGAGATACGTAGAACGATGGGAAAGAAAGTGTGTCAAAAGAAGAAGACAACTCAAAGGAACAATGACAGCTTGCTGTTGAGTGGAAGCAAGTATTCAAATTCTGAATCACCTCAGATTGAAGACGAGCAAGAAAATGAAGCATTAGATAAACTCATAGATCAACAATATCTATTTAAAAGAAGGGAGAGTGCCCTCAAAGAAGAAGTTATCAGCTTAAAAGTTTAGTTGGAGTGTACCTTCAGAGTACGTCAAATGCTACAGGAGCATAATGAAGAACAAGGAAATGAGATTCTCAAACTAAGGCAACAAGTGGAAGAAGGAAGAAAGTGTGAAGAAATCTTGAAGAAGCAATATCTGGAAAAGGAAGAACAACATCAGGCTGAGGTAAATATCTTGAAAGGTAAATTAGAAGAAAAAGGTAAAATATTATGATTTCAAGACAATATTAAGATTTTGGATGATATTCTTAGTAGTCAAAGGTCACTTGCTATCAAAACTAGTCATGGTTTTTATGAATCTGTTGAAGATGAATCTAGCTCACAAGGTGAGACAAGGAACTCTAATGCAAAATATAAAATGCTCAACTAGGAGATGAGAGGTCAAACCCATCAACAACCAAGGAAAGATAATCTTCAAATAAAATATTTTTCTCCTAAATATGGAAATGATAGACAGTTATTTCCTCCGATGAATAATGTTAAATGTTATGTATGTCATAATTTTGGACATGTTGCAGCCAGGTGCAGAAGTAGAATGGTTCAAGACCATCACACAGAAAGATCATCACATTCTAGGTACTTTAAGGGATATTGTTTTTCTTGCAGTATGTTTGGTCACAAAGTTGTTGATTGCTACAGAAGGAATATGAAACATGTAAGATGTTATGCATGTAAAAAAACTAGACATATAGCAAAGGAATGCAAGAACAAAGTACGGGCACCATACCAAAAGGAGAAAACATCATCACAGTCGAAGATATGGAAGAAAAATGAAGTACAGTCAGAAAGATGTGGTAGAGCAAAGTATACAGACATGATAGACTCAGAGGGAGCTGAAAGTGTGGAACCTCAATGTTCTAAATCTCATACGCAAGTTTCATGAAGACAAGTCGCATGTATACACGAGTTCGAAGCTGAACAATCATGTATATGTTGGTTTGAGGAAAAGTACTGTGACAGACTCAGGAAAAAGGGTCTGATATGATTCAGTCCATTATTTGCTTTATTTGATAATGGTTACAATTTGCTGATGATGTGTGGAAATGTGTTGGTACTCATAAGATGTTGTTTAGAAGTGTTTTTCATCATAACTTGATGATGATACTTCTTGCTGATATATGCATGATTAGATCTGACCGTGAATAGATGGCACAGATTTAAGGGGAGCATATGCTTTGAATAATGCATTGTTGGCATTATGGTCAGAAGTCTTTGGTGATAATGCTTATGTGGCTAAATGATACATCTTGCTACTTATTGTTGGTTGGTCAAAATAATGGTATTGTAGGTTACAAGTTGCTGATGTTGATGAGAGATGTTTATGGTTCACATCATATGGTGTATGATAGCTACTGATGACTATCATGGTCTTGTTTAGGTCATTGGTCTTTGCTAAAAATGTCATGTATTTCTTTTAAAGACCCATGAGTCATATGATATAATTTGTAACCCCAATTTGCATGGGAAGGATGATGTAATAATGTATATTTCAGTCATGTATAAACATTTGGTATATCCCCACATGGTTGGGTGGATGAGTCAAAAAGGTGTATCCCCACTTGGTTGGGAGATTGATGTATGTATGAGTCATTGGTGATAGGAAGGTCATACTCACTTATTTGAGTTGTAAAGTCATGTTATTCTTTTGAAAAATATCTTTGCAGACTCTACATGTGCTCAGGGGGAGCATGGACGGATTGGTACATCTTGGCATGTACAAAGGGGGAGTTTGATCAAAATGTGATCAGAGGAAGCATGGATGGATTGGTACATCTCAACATGTACAAAGAGCTCAATCAGAGATTTCAGCATGTACTCAGGGGGAGTATGGACAAGAGAATGTATATCAAGGGAGAGAATATCTTGGTCTGCCCTTTGCCCTTGATGTCAAAGAGGGAGAGTGACTTGGTGTGGTTGTTACCATCAAGTCCAAAGGGGAAGATTGTTGGCATTATGATATAGGTATGACTCAAGTGTTTCCCTTGATGGAAACTCACTCAGATGACAGATCACAGTTCAAACTCATAGAATAAAGAAAGAAACGTATACACAGGTTCACTATATATCAAATCATGTATATACGCAAGTTAACTATATACAAAGGTGCGTATAATGTACACACGCACTTTCACAAAAGGAAAGGCACGTACATGTCAAAAAACTATGTTTTGGTTTGTGGTATTTGGTCCATGGTATTTGGTCTGAGGTATTGACCCCAGGCATTGGGTCAAAGGTGTTGGTCCTATGTGGTTTTGGACCATGGTATTGAGAGGACTAAATCTATATAAGGAGAAGAAGATCATTAGGCCAAGGTGAAAGTGTGGAAGATTTGAATATCTAAGGAAGTGTGAGATCTAGTATGCTCGTTATGGGTTTGTGTTGCTTTGCTTGATCTGAACGAAGGATGCACCTATGCGGTTGATGATGGATGATGGATCAAGATCATAAGGCTTGGAATGCATTATCATTATGTGATTTGATCATGGATAGACTAGATTTCAATTATTGATGCATGTTTTATTGTATAAATGTTATGATTCGGGTCTGACTGATTTTTGGAATAGCTTCAAAGTTATGAGTAAATATTTGCAAATATGTACACAGATTGGCTTTGGTAAAGGTGCATATACACACTGGTTTGGTTCATCATAGTAGCGTATAAATTGTGAGATATGATACTTGAAGTTACAGTTGGATCTACTTGTTGCAGAGTTCTATGTTCTGCTCTGTGTTCTGGTGACTGTGTTTTGTTGACAGGGTTTCAGTGATTCAGTATTGGGTGATTCAGAGATTGATAATTGGTTGATGAAATAGTTGTATTGTGCTGGTGATTTATTTTGTGCTTCAATGTTGTTGATGGGTCCAGTATGAAAATTGGATGAAAAGTGGCCTTCAGATTATGGTGTTGTGCTTCAGGAGTATCCACTATGAAAATTTATGAAACGTGGTCCCTGGAGGAAGAGAGAAGGTCATAGCCTTCTATAGGCTAGCGCCTACATACTAGTAAACATATTTTCTAGTACAAGTGGCATGGGGTTGGAGATCCATTCTAATAGCAACTGGAAAATGAGTGAAGGTTGGAGCCTTCAGTAGGTCGGTGCCTACGTACTAGTAAATGGATCGACTAGTATAATAGCTAGGGGGTTGTACCTCCCTTTAAGTCATATCTAGAGAACGATAGAAGATTGTAGCGCTCTACAGGTAGGTACCTATGTACTAGTATGAGCCTGCACCAATAAATTATTGTAAATAAGTTTTACTTATCTTAAAGAAAACAACAGCAGGTGGTTTTTGTCCTGCATTGGGTATCCACCTTATATCATGGTGTTCATGTGTGCTTCTTGTGTGTGATGATCTGTTCTAGTTTACTGCACTTGTTTACTATTTATATGGTTAATAATGTTCTAATGCACTCATTAAAGTTCAACTAACTGAATCATAAGTTTGTTGGATATACAATAGTTGAACTAAACATAGTTGCATATACACGTAGGTTGCCTTAACTGAAGCAGTGTATATGAATCTAAGCATGGAATTGTAAAAATTTTGTTTATTTTCTAATACTAATTCACCCCACCCCACCCATCTCAGTATTATTTCCAACACTAGTAAACATATCGGCTAGTACAAGAGCTAGGGTGTTGTAGCTCCCTTCCAGTGAAAGCTAGATAATGAGAGAAGGTTGTAGCCTTCTGTAGGTAGAAGCCTATGTATTGGTATGAGTTTGCACCAGTAAAATGTTGTAAACAAATTTTCTTATTATTAAAAGAAGATAGAGATGACAATAGTAGGTGGTTTTCACCCACATTGGGTTTCCACCTTAAATCTTGGTGTTCATGTGTGTTGCTTATGTGTGATGTTTCAATCTATTATTAACTGCATATGGTTACTGTTTAATGTTTAATAAAGTACTGATGCATAGATTAAAGATCAACATATGATGAATTAAATGAATCATTAGTTTGCTGGATATACACTTGTTTCCTTAAGCATAGTTGCATATACACGTGGGTTACCCACAGGGAAGTAGCATATACAAATTTCAGTAGGAAAATAAAAAGATTATTGACTTGACTAATACTGATTCACCCCCCCCCCCTCCTCTCAGTATTATTTCCAACAATTGGTATCAGAGCAGGTCCTTTGGCAGAAGCTTAATCACTTGAAGGATATCCATAGAAACAATGGGAAAGAAGTTAAAGAAGAAAGCACCTCAAAAGAAGAAGGCATCTCAAAGGAACTATGATAGTGGGAGTGTCGATTGGGGATTACGTGGAAGCAACGTTTCAAATTCAAAATCACCTCAGAATGAATATGAACAAGAAAAAGAACCATCAGGTGTGAATTTATTATCCTCCTGTGATACATTTCTTTGTCCATTTGAAGATGATGAAAGTGATAGTGAAACAACTGAATTTGCTCTTATGGGTGAAAGAGAAAGATATCAAATAGAGGTAGAATTTAAAAGGCTCACAGACAAAATTAAAGATCAACAAGATCTATTGGACAAAAGGGAGTGTGCCTTCAAAGAAGAAGCCACCAAACTAAAAGAGGAATCAAACAAAGTAAGGAAGCAGTATGAGGAAATGTAAGATCAATGTCAAAAGTTGTAGGATGAAGTGACATCATTAAGAAATGAAGTAAATAAAAGGAAAACAACAACAAAAAAGCTTAAAGATAGATCCAGTTACTATGAAGGTCTTGAAGCTAAGATCCTCTCTCTAAAAGAAGATATTGAAAAATCAAATAAGGAAAATGAAGAGCTACTCCAAGGTCTTAAAGAACAAGAAAACGAAGTTCTCAAATTAAGGCAACAAGTGGAAGAAGGAAGAAAAGCTAAAGAAATCATGAAGAAGCAATATCTTGAAAAGGAAGAACAACATCAAGTTGAGGTAAATATCTTAAAAGGTAAATTGGAAGAAAAAGATAAATTGTTATGATTTCAAGACAGTACTAACAATTTGGATGATATTCTTAGTAGTTAAATGTCTCCTGCTATCAAATCTGGTCTTGGTTCCCATGTATCTGTTGAAGGTGAATCTAGCTCACAAGCTAAGGCAAGGAAATCTAACGTAAAATCTGAAATACTCAACAAGGACACTAGAGGTCAACCCCATCAACAACCAAGGAAACAAATTATTCAAAGAAAATATTTTACTCCTAAATGTGGAAGTGATAGTCAGTTATTTCCTCAAATGAATAATTTCGAATGTATTATATGTCATAATCTTGGACATGTTGCAACAAGATGCAGAAGTAAAATGGTTCAAGGCCATCACATAAAAAAGAATGAGCTTCTAGGCACTTTAAGGGATATTATTTTTCTTGCAATATGTTTGTTCACAAAGCCATTGACTGCTATAGAAGAAATATGAAACATGTAAGATGTTATGCATGTAACAAATTTGGACATATAGCAAAGGAATGTAGGACAAAAGTTTGGGAACCATACCAAAAGGAGAAAACATCATCACAATCAAAGATATGGAAGAAGAAGGAAGTAACTTGTTAACTTGATGTATATCTGATTGAAGATAATGCCTTGATACTTCTTACTAATATATTCAATGATTAGATCTGACAGTGAACAGGTGGAACAAGTTCATAAGGAGAACATGCTATGCTTCTAATAAAACATTATTGGCATTATGTTTAGAAGTCTTTGGTGCCTAATCAATGATGATGATGCTTATATGTCTAAATGATACATCCTACTATGTTACGGTTATGAGTTGCCTGTAATAAAATCTCATATGATGCTTGGGGTCACATAGTTGGTATTCAGATCATATTTATGGATAATTGTGGATGAATCTTTGATGATGCATATAGTACATATATATTGCTTACATGGTGATCTTCATAAGGACAAGGAGAAGTACAAAGCTTGAGTACACAACTTCATTATTTGATAATGAGACACTCATTTCTTTTATGTCGTTGTGCATACAGTTCATATGGTGCTGTTATGATGTAGGATTCCTATAGTTCTTGGCTCTCACATGATTGAGGATTGTTGCTATTGAAGATATCAAGAAAATTGGACAAATGACCATGCGCTCATGGTTTGATAGATACATAATTGATGGACACACATTATGTTGGATACATGGATGATTTTCTAAGTTTCATATTGATAAATATTGTTAGCTGGCCGAGAGAATGGTGTTATTGCAGGTCACATGAAGACATAGCTATTTGAAGACATGGATATTCAAAGACATGCCTTACTTAATCACATAATGATGATGAGTTCTTATCGTATGACGATAGGTTGATACTCACATATGTTGATTATCATGGTTGATGCTTATCAAATGTGGGATGTTCCCTAGTGATGATACATGGTAGATATATTGAAGGTTATTGTGGAAAGATCATGCAGTTCGTGATGATGATGTTATGATCATAGATGATGACTACGGTGTTTTCACATACATATGATATAATGTGAATAATTTTGTGCTATTACTTGGAGATATGACATATGTTGACTTGATTCATGGAAGGAAACAAAGAAAGTTGATCTTGATGAGATCAAGAGGATGAGTTGATATCTATATGCAGACATACTTTTCCAAAGGGTGATGATATTTAAACTGACATGGACATATACAGGTTGTTGGTCTCGATGCTGTTGATAGATGGTTATGAAGTAGATCATACATGGCGTATGATAGTTGTTGATGACTATCATGGTCGTGTTTAGATATTTGGTCTCTATTATAAATGTCATCTATATCATTCAATGTAGAGGTCATATCAAGACCCATGATGTAAAAATTTGTCTCTGTCTATTGTAGTCTTTTGATGAGTCCCTTTTGGTCATATGATGTAATTTGTAACCCCACTATGCATGGGAAGGATGATGTAATATTTTAGTCATGTATAAACAATTGGTATATCCCCACTTGGTTGGGTGGATGTGTCAAGTTTGGTATATCCCCACTTGGTTGGGAGAATGAATGTATGTATGAGTTATTGGTGATAGGAAGGTCAAACTCACATAGTTGAATTATAGAGTCATGTTATTTTTCTTGAAAATAATTGCAGACTCTACATGTGCTCAGGGGGAGAATGGATGATACAATACATCTTAGCATGAACAAAGTGGGAGTTCAATCAGATAATTCAGCATGCATTCGGGGGGTGCCTGACCCTTTGCCCTTGATGTCAAAGGGGGAGAGTGACTTGGTGTGGTTGTTGCCATGAAGTCTAAAGGGGGAGATTGTTGGCATTATGATGCATGTGTTGTACTTGATGGCAACCCACTTGTAGCAAAACAACTCACTCAGATGAAAGATCACAATATAGCAAGTAAACAACAAAGAATTACAAATGAGTATTCACAGAATGAAGAAAGAAGGGTATACATAGGTTCAACTTTTCCAAGTTGCGTATACACATAGGTTAACAGAAAAAAATGAGTGTATAGAATACACATGCACTTTCACAGAAGGAAAAGTGCATATACCTTGGAAAGCTAAGTCTTTGGTCCATGGTATTTTGATCCATGGTATTAGTCCAAGGTATCTGGTCCGAGGTATTGACCCTAGGTATTTGATCTAAGGTATTGTTCCTAAGTGGTTTTTGTCCATGATATTGAGAAAGGCCTAAAACTATATAAGGAGGAGAAGATCATTAGGGAAATGAAGAGAAGCATCGAATATTTGATAAAGTGTGAGATCCAATATGGAGGTTATGGGTTTATGATGCTTTGCTTGATCTCAACCAAGGAGGAGCCTTAGCGGTTGATGGAGGACAAGATCTAATGATGGATTGGGATCTCAAGGCCTGGAATGAACTATCTTTACATGGTTTGTTCATCTTTTATACTGATGCATGTGTTGTTATGTAAATATTATGATCTAGGTATAACTAAAGTTTGGAATAGTTGCAAAATTATGAATAACTATTTACAGATGTATACGCTGGTTGACTTTGTAAAAGCACATATACATGCAGGTTTGACAAATCAAAATAGCATATACCTTGTGAACTATGATGTTTGAAGTTACAATTGGTTCTGGTTGTTGATGCAAATTTTGGGTTTTGCTTTATGTTCTGGTGACTGCATTCTGGTAACCGTGTTTGGATTGATTGATTGAAATTTGCATTAATGAGATCTAATAATCGATTAGGATCATAATGACTTATCATTATGTGATTTGATGGGCTAGATCTAGTTGCTAACACATGTATTATCCTTTATATGTGATGATCTAGTTATGTATGAAGTCAGGAAGTGCAGCGAAGTTATAAGTATTTGCAGATCTATACGCTGGTTCGCTTTGATGAAGTTGTGTATACACCTTGGTTCGACTCTTCCAAGCTGCAAATACACTCTGATGCATGGTTTTGAGGTTATAGCTGGTTCTGAATGATGATGCAGTATTCTGGGTACAAATCTATGTACTGGTTATAGTGATCTATATGTTCCAGTTGATTTGTTGAAGTTGGTTAAAGTATGAATGAATGGTTTATTTATTTGTGTCAGAGGTTTAGAGGTTGTCAGTGATTGGTTGAGTCTAGTTGATTCAGATTGAGTTTCAATGATTGGTTGATGTAGATATAGTTGATGGTTGTATTGCAGTGTTGATTGATTTTGAAGATGGGTCAGTATGAAAATTTAATGAAACGTGGCCTTCAGATTATGGTGTTGTGTTCTAGGATTATTCAGTCTAAAAATTTATGAAATGTGGTCCCTGGAACAAAAGAGAAGGTCATAGCCTTCTGTAGGTTGGTGCCTACATACTAGTAAACATATCGGCTAGTACAAGACCTAGGGGTTGTACCTCCCTTCTAGTAGAAAATGGAGAATGAGAGAAGGTTGTAGCCTTCTATAGGTAGAAGCCTGCATACTGGTATGAGTCTACACCAGTATAATATTGTAAACAGATTTTCTTAATATTAAAAGAAGACATAGATGACAGTGGCATGTGGTTTTCACCCACATTGGGTTTCCACCTTAAATCTTGGTGTTCATGTGTGTTGCTTATGTGTGATGGTTCACTCTGTTATTAACTGCATATGGTTATTGTTTAATGTTTAATAAAGTACTGATGCATAGATTAAAGATCAATATATGATGAATTAACTAAATCATTAGTTTGCTGGGTATACACTTGTTTCATTAAGCACAGTTGCATATACACATGGGTTACCCACATGGAAGTAGCACATACAAATTTGAGTAGGAAAAGAAAAAGATTATTGACTTGACTGATACTGATTCACCCCCCACCCACCTCTCAATATTATTGCCAAAAGTGAGTGTATGGAATATGTAGAGGCTTTGCCTAAATTTCAAGGGAATGGAATTTTGGAAGTGGCAATATATATATATATAATATATATATATAATATACTATATATATATATATTAGATATAGAATATTTATTCGTTTGAGGTGTCAACATCAACATTTATCATCTTTCCAAGAATTTTTGACTTTAATGTCAAATTATGGAGGACCACAAATGTCTCTCATAGTTAAACTTCTTACCAACATCAATGACATGATTCCATTCTTCATGTATTTCTCCATAGCCTCTAAATAGGGCCCTACATCATTGCAATGTAACCATAATTTGTTTTACTACTTTAACTGATCCAACATTACGGTATGTTGGTTCTACTATTTGCCACTGTGAAGGTGACGAGAGGAAATTTTGATCGTTCTACTGGAGCTAATACTTAGACAAAGGAATGAGGGTGGATCAAATTTCTCCATCAAATGATACCTATTTCTTATAAGCTTTGGTAGTAAGTTATGGATCATGAGAATACATAGGGTGGTATGGAATTTTTTCCTTGCTAACCCCTCAATTATTTTACGTCAAGTGACATTCACCTGATTTTGGATACTAGAATTCTAATAATTACTGGTAGCTTCATCCTCTCCTAATGTTTGAGGAATGAGGGGGGGATGGATGGTGTACATAATTCATGGATTAAGATGAATTGGAGAGGATTACCAATTGGATATCCAACCAATTCTTCTTGAATGACTTTTATCAACTCTAATAATTTTAAGGTTCTCCCTCTTATTGGCTTTATTAACTATCCAATAAACAATTTTAATAGTTGAAATTCTACTATGGACAAAAGTGATGTTCATAGTGGACTTAGCTTTTTCAAGTTAGGTTATTCTA
>APFE030207485.1:115004-162932 GCA_000404065.3 Pinus taeda
CATGTCCCTATTGTGAGCAATTCGACCATGAACTGCTAGATTGCCCTACGCTGTTAGCATAGATTCGTGAAAAAAGGACAGCACCTCCTACGATGACATAGAATGTGTAGGTGATAAGGGCCGAACCACATGATGAAGAATCTAAAGTAAATATGGTAGTAAGGGGTGATGCAACCTTATAAGGGGATTAGTCTGAGCCATACAAAGGTCCCTCGATGTTGACAACTTTCTTAGAAACCTACATGAAGTTACTTTGTGATAATAGGGCAGTGAAAGGACTACAAGAGGTAATTAATACATACACAGGGTGGGGAGAACCTCGTATAGTCCGACGAATGGGGAGCCATACATCACAAATCGGACAAGAAATGCAATTAACAACACAGATTGGTGACTATGAGATGGATCAGGTCATTCTGGACCTCGACTCGGATGTAAACATCTTGCCTGGGTAGACGTGGGAGCGTATTGGAAAGCCCCCACTCCAATGGTCTCAAATCCAATTATGGATGGAAAATCGGCAAAAGATCTTGCCCATGGGCAAGCTACAAGGAATCACCATAGACCTGGATGGTGCGAGCACTAGAATGGACTTTGAAGTTATTGAGATAGTGGGCAAAAAAATCTCGTACCCCGCATTGTTGGGAATAGACTGGGCCATCGATATGAATGGGATTATTAACCTCAACCAGAGGAAGATGATATTTAAAAAAAAGTCATGCCGCATAGTTGTTCCGCTAGATCCAACCGAGGGACCCCGCTACACGGAACCTGTGTGCGATGACGAGCAGGATGAAGCATTGTATTGCATCTACCAAATTGCTGCAGAAAGGCCAATAAAGGGTAAGGCAATGGAGGAACGAAGAATTTCACAGGGTTATGCAGAACCATACACCAATGAGTTGGAGGAAAAAGATGAGCAATGGCAGAATAGAATGAATAGGGCAACTACTTTAAACTGCAATATGCTGACAAAATCTATGTACTGCGTTAAAGCTCAAGGCCGCTTGCTACAGGTGTATGATGGGCTCACAATAGTAAATGAATTCCTGGAGAAGTTTGAGAGCGTAGTACCAGAATATTAGTGATTTGATGCACTCAAATGGGCATTGCACATGACACTAGCGTGATGGTGGGGTAACCATGAAGGAACCATCGCAGATTGGTGAAGCTATAATCGCATGATGCAGATATGATTTGGGAAGCCATTGCTCCAACTAATAGAGAAATATGATGGATGAGAGAATCCGCACATACACCTGAGAAAATGGACCAAAGCCTATGGCGAGGAACTACAACCAGAATGGGTGCACCTATTTTATCATACCTTGGATGTCATCCCAAGGAAGTGGTATACTGAAATAGAGCTTCAACATGGCATAGGGAAGTGGGATATTTTGTGTGAAGGGTTTCTGTCAACATTTCTTTTTGAGGATAAATGGATGGACATAGTGGACGATGCATTAAAGCTAGTAAAGACTACAATTTTCACAATGTCGCTAGAACCAGAAGAACACGTGCAACTAGACTGGTTGTGACAGCTAAGCCGAGCCCTAGAATGTTACAATGTAAAAGCAGAAGGTGACGAAGATGATCCATGCAACATCAATATACTAGAGTCTAAAGGAAGTCGAGAAGTGCACAACCCCAAAATAGAAGATCCAGACGTCGCAGCGCCATTAAAAATGAAGCAAGTGAATATGGGAACAGAGGAAGAACCAAAGTATGCTATGCTTGGAGATTATTTGGATGACACTACAATGGAAAAGGTCATCGAACTGCTACGGGAGTATCCAGACCTCTTCCCTACCAAGATTACAAAGTTGAAAGGGATTCAAGGAGAACTAGGAATGATGAAGATAAATTTGAAGCCTAACGTGAAACTAGTAAAGAAGTGACCTTACCAATTGAATCCAAAATATAAAGCAAAAGTACGAAAAGAACTAGACAAGATGCTAGCAGCCAGGATCATTGAACCAGTTGAGGAGTCTGATCAGGTAAGTCCGATGGTGGTACAGGAGAAGAAACAGAAGGGTGAGATCCGCATCTATGTGGATCTATGGAAACTCAATGATGCTTGTGTTAACGATCCATTTCGCACACCTTTTACCGATGAAGTCATAGAAAATATGGGTGGGCAGGAAGCGTATTCCTTTATGGATGGGTTCTCTGGATACCATCAGATCAAGATCATGCTGGAGGATCGAAGCAAGGCAAAATTTTCCATGGAATGAGGTTGCTTTTAGTATAGGATGATGCCATTTGGGCTAAAGAACATGCCGACAATATTTTCCCACATTGTGGTAGCTGCATTGAAGGAATTTATACATAAATTCTTGGAAGTCTATCTTGATGATTGGAATGTCTTTGGACTGGTTAAGAAACATACTAAGAGCTTATGATTAATGCTAGATACCTGCCATCGACACTAGATTGCACTCAATCTAAAGAAGTGTACGTCCCTTGTTCCTTTCGGGAACTTGCTAGGTCACATAGTTTGTAGGCAAGCCCTGATGGTGGATCTAGAAAAACTTATTTTCATATTAGGTCTGCAAGCACTGCGCAGTGTCAAATAGCTTTGCGCTACACTGGGACACACGAGGTACTATCGGAAGTTCATAAAATGTTACGCCCAGATCATTGGTCCAATGGAACAATTGTTAAAAAAGGATGCCACGTATTGCTGGAATGAGGAATGTAACAAAAGCCTTGAATTACTTGAGGAACAAATGGCATTTGCTCCTATCTTGACCTTTCCAAAATGGGACGTGGAGTTCCATGTGCATGTTGATGTGCCGTGTATCACATTAGGAGTATTACTTACTCAGGAAGGAGCGGAGGGAGTTGACAACCCGATTGCGTTTGCAAGTCGAAGGTTGTCGAAAGCTGAGAAGAATTACTCTACTACTGAGTGAGAGGGATTGACGATAGTGTACAGACTCTAGAAGTATCATCACTATTTGCTTGGAGGACATTTTATGATGTATACTGATCACTCTGCTCTAAAATACCTAGTGAATAAGCCTGTGTTGGGTGGGCGCATCTGTCAATGGTAGTTGTTGTTTCAGGAATATGATTCTGAGGTTGTTGTAAAGCTGGGATATTTGAATGTAGATCTAGACCACTTATCTCAGATTGAGATGGGTGAGGAACCCACAAATCTAGAAGAAGGACTCCCAGATGCCCAGTTGTATGCAGTGTGCATTGCGGATGGCCACTTTGAAGATATAATCTATTTTTTTACTACCGGCACTGCACTGCAGGGGTACGCTATGCAGTAAAAAAAGGAATTGGTGACACGTGCATTAGATTTCACTATGATTGTCAGCCATCTCTAAAACATGGGCCATGATGAGATGTTACGTAGAATTGTACCAGAGTTTGAGTGATAACAGATCCTTGTCGAAGCACATGGAGGGGTTGCTAGCGGACGTTATGTAGGCCATGCCACAACCCAAAAGGTTCTTCACACCAGATTATGGTGGCCAACCCTCCATCAAGATTCAAAAGCATATTGTCGGGCCTGCGATGTATTCCAATGAACAGGCAAGCCATCGCGAAGGGAAGAAATGCCACTTCAAGCATAGGTAATGCTATAGCCATTTGAGAAATGGGTGATTGAATTCATCGGGCCTATTGAACCATGAGGGAAGACAGGTGCACGCTATATTATCACTATGAACGAATACATGACCTAATGGGCAGAAGCACAGCAAGTTAAGGATTGCACAGCCATGACAGTGGCAAAGTTCTTGTTCGAGAATATGTTAACTAGGTTTGGATGCCCTAAGATTCTCATGAGTGATCGAGGAATGCATTTTTTGAACGAAACTATCAGCACGCTCACTGAGGAATTCTAGATATATCACTAATAGAGCACGCCATACCATCTGCAAGTAAATGGGACTATTGAGATATTAAAAAGAAAATTGGAAACTACGTGACTAAGATCTATAATGCATGACGGAATCATTGGGACCTGCACATCCTTTTTGTGCTATGGGCATATTGAACCACGTGCAAAAAATTGACAGGCCAGACACCATTTTAACTAGTCTATGATAAGGAGGCCATGATTCCTATGGAATATATCATGCCCAGTCTACAAATTGCAGTAGCTACAGGAATGGTAGATCATGGGGCCTTGGAGGAAAGGCTTGCACAACTTGAGAAACTAGACGAAGAATAATTTCTGGTGCGATTTCATCAGCAGGTACAAAAAGAGCGTGAGAAAGAATGGCATGATCACCATATTAAGGTGCACACATTCAAGAAGGATGATCTCATATTGTTATATGATAGTAAGTTCAAGAAATTCACAGGTAAGCTCCACATGCATTGGTTGGGACCTTATGTCATCAAAGAACTAACTGATGTGGGCACAGTTCAGCTGGCTAAGCTCAACGGAGACGCCTTCCTGGGAAGAGTGAATGGTAGTCACCTGAAGCTATATACGGGTAGGCCAACCACCTGACTAACTGTTTCAAGAAGAGTCTCACCACTCCACCCAGTTGAAAGAGAGCGAGGGATGATAAAGCAGTTTGGGAGACAGAGGAGTGGGTATCCAGGTGCGTGTACATTTGGCCAATAAGCAGGGGCGTGGTTCCGCGGACAAAGCCACGCAGGTGCGTTGTTCCAAGGAATGATGACCGTTAATACAACTGTTCATGACAAGAAAGCTGCATTATGGAAAAAGAGGGTGGGCAGCAGGCAATCAAGAGAAATAGTATGACCCAAATATGAAATGATCGGCCACAGATTTCACACAGGAAGGTTACACGAGCTGGAACGAGTGGCTATCTAGGCAGTTGAAGTTTGCAAGTCTCATAAATCACCATGGGGAATCCATTGGGTAGCCTATTCTTCGGAAATACAAATTGATTTGTTCATATTCTTTGCACCAGGCATGCGCTTGAAGGTAGTAATCTGGCCAAGGGAGGATCAAGACTCTATAAGGAGTCCAGTATTGATAGATGTAGGTATCTCGTAGGTTGTAACATTACTAGCAGGGGATGTACCAAGAAAAAGGGAATGCGAAGTAGAATTGGTTTCGATGTCGTCGTCTCGACTAGGGACAGGATAGCGCACTACAATAGAACAATAGAAGGATGGACTAACGGTGACCATTGGTGGAGATGCAGTCAATAAGTTGCCTCTGATGGTTCCTGATGATTGGGATCATGCGAACAACACCCAGGGTCTTGCAAAATTGCAACACAGGTTGCAGTGAACGGTGCAAAGAGAAGATGCGGTGGTCAAAAAGGGCTACAGTGGTACCAGGAGGTCTCGTATGTGGATCCCCCACTCATGCTAAAATCCTTGGAGGGGGTGTTCTACGTTAACCGAGTAGAGTAGAATGAGTATCATCGATTGTGAGATGTGGTAGAAACACTGAAGCAGGAGATTGATGAAGCGTTGCAGGAGACAAACTAGGAGTAGTTTGATGACGAACGCCACTCAATGGGAGGAAAACCATGATGCTAAGGTAGAGTTTCTAGCTGCGCTAGCAAGTGACTCGCGTCGAGTCACAATAATTGTGTTGGGGGACTGTTGGGTAGCGCAAGCCCCACGGAACGAGCATGGGTTGCGAAGCCGAGAATTGTGGGTAATATTAGGGTAAAGGACTCCACGGAAAGCGTGGAGTGCGAACTATAGTAGGTTGAGTCAAAGGGTAGACCACCCAAAAATATTGTAAAAAAATAGTAAGAGAGTCGACCCGCGGAGGGATTGTGGGCCAAGGGAAAGTATAAATAGAGCAGGGCTCTATGAGGGAAAGTAGTTCTTAGAAAAAGATGGAATGTAATGGGTGCTTAAAGGAAATAGCTTGAAAGCGTCTATAAGTCACAGTCAAGGGAGTAGGGTAGAAGGTAGAGGCTCTACAGCTGTGTGCGTAGAGGCCTGGAAAGTCCACAGCTGTGTGCACGGACCCTTGTAGTTGTGCCCAGGGTGGATCTAGATGTATTTTTGAAGATTGATAATAAAGATAAGTTTCTTCTAAATTCTATGTTAGTTACGACTTTACTCATTTATGATAAATGAACTATTATGATTTCTGCATTTGCTACAGTTGAATACATGTGAACTAGGTTAATCTCGATGTGTGAAGTAACCAAAAGTAATAAATGTTTTCTTAAAGACTGTTTTAACTAGATCAAAGTAGTAATAAGTGATTCAATCTATAATAAGCGTGATAAGGGTATTCTGATCTACATGGATCTAGTGTAGCGTGAGGCTACAAAACAGTGTGTGAACCCCAAACCACATCTACGAGATCCCCAGGGTGAGTCCTCAGTCCACGCTTCACGGGCTGTTGCCGAAAGGGCCTGTAGCTGCGGGATTTGCTTGGCTAAACAATTCTTCCGAACCTGGGTCAAGCTCATATAAGCTAACATGTCTTCATCAGTTTTGTAGATCTATGTGTGTAGCAGCTAGAGGATCCACACCCATTTGGAGTCAGTTCCAGGTTTGTGTAGTGTACAGTAAAAAATACTACATTAGTTTTGATACTAGAGCAACAACAAAAACATCCCAGAGGGGAATCCATTTGAAATGGGAAAGGAAAAGCACGAGGAATGTTGGACGTAGAATTATGCAGATGAATCACTATGAAGACAAATGGTAATCAAAGCCTAATTCCAGCAAGATGTGTTAAAACATGAATAAGAGAATGTGAGAATCCTTGTTGGAGGTGTTGATCCCACAAAAATTTAGCATCCTTGAGCTCATGGAATTAGTATAGCAATATTATCTTTTGATCTACATTTTTTGTTGTTTAGTTATTTTTCTTAGTAGCAGTAATAAAGAAGTTTCCACTACTACAATAATTCCATGGATCCATGCATTTCCGCAAAATTCACAAATTGTTATAAAATTGATGCACTGCTACGGAATTACTAAAGAAAAATGCATGGAAATTAATTAGGACAATCAAGGGGAGATTCACCATGCACTACCCCTAGGAATTCATTGAGAGAACTTAGGAGGAAGTGAAGTGCCACTAATATTGTTGGACTACCACGTGAAATTAACAATTTGGGGTCAGTTATACATCTAGTGAATTAACTGAGGAGAGCTTAGTTCTCACAATTTTCAATGGGAGAAGAGAAGGATCAACTCCAATTCTGAAACAGGATAGAAGGCTCAGCTCCAAGTCTACAATAAAATAAGGGGTTCAACTCTAATGAACTAAAACAGAAAGAAGAGAATGAGTACCGACTCATGTTTAGGGAAGTCTAAGACTAATTGGCAGTTTGATCATGTTAGTCTAAAACATTATGAATTGGGGACATACTATAATCTACAAATTGCATTTCACAAGCCCAAATCAACATATTAATCAATAAGGGGTTAGTTTGTCCTTCTGTTTTATGTTATTTCCATTATTAATTATATGATATTTAGTTTTGCAGCACCTCTATATTGTGACTTCTTAAGTATACTACTTTTGTGCTCACTCCACTCTATGAGTTCCAATCTAGTTATGTCATTATATTAGGGAATCATAGAACCATATAATGCATCAAGTGGTATTAGAGCAAGGTTTAACTCTAGTTCAAAATTTGCAAAATTATTAGAACTAATTCTACCTTGACAACTGGTTCCCAGAAGATCAATTCTTGTGCAACTGTGGTAGCAAGGAAATAGGTAGAGGGTTGCTTCAACTTGAATGTACTGGAAGAAGAGTGGTGGGTGGTAGTGTACAAATAAAATGAGTTTGTAACATATATAAATATTATGCCATCTTTCTCTTTAGGGACTCCACCAACCCTTTCTAGCATAAGGTTACACATGTTTGCTATGTTAAAATGAATTTTAATGATCTCATCCTTAGGATATGATGAAGTTACATATGGTGTCACATGTAAGGATATGAAAGTAAGCAATGTCCAAACTATCTTTAACATTGGTAGTAAAGAAGCACCCAAAAGAATGGTTCGAGTCTAAGAATGAAGCAGCTATAATTTTTTGGATGTTCTCAAAGACATTAGTGGGAATTTAAAAACATTTCATTACTGCTCAAAAGCCCATGTGTATGGGTCCCCAGAAACCTATAAGTAGTTCTTATGTAATCATTATTATAAATTTCTAATCCATAATATGCTTTTTGTTATGAAACCAGCTCACAAAAAGATAGAAAGGATAGATCAACACCCTATAACTCAGCCTCTTAGAGGGGGAAACCTCCTTTACATTACACAAATGAACAATTCTTAGATGATACAAATGATAAGACCTCCTTTCTATATATAGGAGTCTAAGGGGTCATAATATAATCAAAGCTGACATAACAATAATAATGTAAGGGCACAATAATAACAATAGTGGACTTCTATGGGGCACAATAATAACAATATTGGGACTACATGGGTACAACAACATAATAAGGGTGTCGTACTAATAATAATAAGGGGTTACACTAGTAGTATAGGGGTCTAACATGCCCCTCTCCTTCAAAAAGTGTTGTCCTCAATTCTTGAGTCGTTCTTAATGCTTTTGTATAAAATTCTTGTCTTCCCATGTGGAAGCATCAATGGGTAAGTTCTTCCACTTGATGAGATACTCTGAAATTGATCAATTTTGTAGTTGTCGAGTTCTTGTTTCTATGACTGCTCTAGGTTCCAATATGATTTTTCCTTCCTCTTCAAGTTCTAGAAATATTGTTTGAATTGGGATATTCTGCAACTTTTGAATGAGTGGTCACACTTCTTTGTCCTTCTTCCATTCATCCCTTGCTTCATTTATCCAATCTGGTTGCATAATAGAAATCGCACAAAAAAATGCTTCCACATCTGCATTCCTTCTTGAGAGTGCATCTGCAAAAAATATTTTGTTCCCTTTTTTGTGGATGATGTCAAAGTCATAAGCCAACATATATGTGACCCATTTTTTCCATTCTTCTAAAGATAATATTTGTTCTAAAAAGTATTTAAGACTATCATGATCCATTTTTAACTTGAAGTGTCTTCCCATTGCTTAAGGTCACCATTTCGTATGTGCATGTAGTATTGCCAACATTTCCTTCTCATAAATAGCTTACTTGAGATGTAGCCGTAAAAATAGCCAATCACCTACATCAACACGTCCTTCACTGCGATGTTGATCTACCTGTTGTTTCATTCGATCCTGCACCAAAGTGTCATTATCCTTTAAAAGTTGGAGAACTTGTTGTTGATGCTCGATGTGATCTTTCACTTCTTGAACCTTTTTCTTCTTGATATGTCCTATCTTGAGAGTTTGAGGAGTGTTGATTTCTTCCAATGCTTTACAAGATATGGTCGGATTCATTTATTGATGCTCGATGTGATCTTTCACTTCTTGAACATTTATCTTCTTGATATGTCCTTCTATATTCATAGTTTGAGGAATGGTAATTCCAGCCAATTAATTATAAGATATGGTTGGATTCATTTCTTCTTTCTCAATGTGATCTTTCACTTGTTGAACCTTTTTCTTCTTGATAGGTCCTTCTATATTGAGATTTTGAGGAGTGGTAATTCTTGCCAATTCTTTACAAGATATGGTCAGATTCATTTCATATTTCTCTGGGGTTGGGCCTTGGTGTATATCCTCTTCTTTTGATGTTTTTATTAGTGCCTAGATTTACCTCAGGCTGAGAAAGGTATGATCCAGGGCCAACATCAAACCACACTTAACTTGGTTGCTAGCCCTACCAAGTTGGGAGAGGGCTCTCTCCGGGTCAATCTCAGTGAATTATTATTACTAAAGGCTTGCGATGACTGATTTAACTACTGATCTTAGGCTAGGTATAAGTGAAAAGAGTTTGATTGGATAAAATGGTGTGTTTGCTGGCTCTAATGAAAAAGGCAGATCTTGGGTGCAGGGAATGAGGCTCAGTCTTGCAGAGATCTCAATGGGGCAAGGTAGGCACTGAATTTGGCACTTTGAATTGAATGAGATGGAGGGATTTAGATAGAGGAGCGGTTGAAGAGGGAAAGGGAGAATATGGATCCTCTCCAAACAATTGAAAACATCAAGAAACTAAAGCAAACCTCAAGTAGAGCACTGCAATTTCAATGGGTTCTACTTTCACTCTTGTTTGATTTAGCTAAGAAGAAATAAGAGAGAAAATGACATATAGAACACATAAGTAAATTCACAAATGCACAAGAAAGCACTGTACCAAAACAACATGCCACAGGGATCCCAAAGAGTGCTGCAAACCCTGGTCTCAATTCCTTAGCCAAAATACTGATATGAGTGTACAATGAAGCTCCTTAATTTCTCAAGAGTCCAACCATGCCAATGAATGAAAAACACATATATAGACAAACCATAGCTCATCCTAGCCTCTAGGGGTCGAGCTCACATGTTTAGGAGCTATTCCAACTAATTCTAAACTAAGAACTAGAAATCAGGCAATGGAATAGCATGCCTCTAGAAACAAGGGAATTGATTCATTCAGTTTCAAAAAACATTTTAACTGATGAATCTACCTTCAAAAGTGAAAATTTGCAATATTTACATCATGATCCATCAATTTACATGAAATTACATCGCAAATTTGACAATAAGAAGATGAAAAAGTCAAACTGGCAAAAGTTAGGTGAAAAACAAAGCATTCCTAGTCAACTGGGCCAAATTTCCTCTATGCGCCGCGCCTGATTCTCTATGCATAGAGCCTATTTGGACTCATGTTTGGAGGCCTTCCTGGTGTCCAAATTCACTCCAAGTGTGCTTTCGGGAAATTTCTACTTGTCTAATTTCTAACCCAAGTGGAATTGTTAAATTTGGCCTCCATTTCCCATATCAAAAATCAAATCTCCCAAGACAGCTTCCTGTGTGTCAAAATAGGGGCAGTAAGGTCATTGTTTGAGTGTTTTCTACCTTTTTGAGGGCTCAAAACCTGTCCAAATCCTTGTCCATTGGTATGCAAGCATATTTTCCATGCCAAATCCAAAAATGATGAGTTTTTGTGATTTAGAGGTTCCTATCAAAGTGAGCGCCACGTGGCGCGGCGCATAGGGAAGAAAAACCTGTTTTTTGTGCCAAAAATTTCAAAAATTTCAAAAATGCCTCAAATTTTTTGAAATTTGGGCTGAGTCTTCTCCATCAAACATGTTGTTAGGCCAAGGAAGCCTCAGCCAATATCTAAAGGCGATCATGCTCCTTTCGCCTCTTTGATGCCTTCTTCAATTTTGCCTTTATGCTCCTGATTCTTGAGTTGCAAACTTTGTTCCTCGCCATATAATGATGTGCCATATGTCTCAACAATGCCTTCTCCTTGTTGGCCTTCTCCAACAACCTCTCTAAGTGGATATTGACTCTTTCAAGCCAAGACTCACGATCGGCATTGATCTCTTGCTCAAATGAAGTAAATTCCACCCTCCTCCTTTGGGCAGCTTGGCGATTCTCCCGAATGTTTTGCAACTCCATAATCGCTTGCTGATATTCAAGCTACTTATTTCTTTGCTCCAGGTACTTTATAATCCACTTAGCCCTCTCCAAGTTGAGGGATAAGGCATTGATGTCTACTTGCTGCTCTTGGATGATTTCTTTGAGATTTGTGCTTTATGGGCCCGCATCTGTATCATCACCCTCAATGAGAATAAAGTCCCTCTCACCTGAAGGCCCCTCATCCTGTAATGGCCTCTTGCCTTTGTCCTGAACTTGTGGTGCTGATGATGGAAGTGAGACCCCTTCCACACTAGGTGGAGATAATACTTGATTTGTTGTTGCAAACAACTATCTAGTGCCGTTCTAATAAGCGATAAACACCGGCATACTAGCGTTCTGTGTCTCATGACCCTCATGCTGATAATAAGGTGCAACTGTCTCATGGAAAGCCTCTTAAGGTCCTTGAGGAGCTGTGAAAAACTCATGAGAAATGAAGTCCTCCCAAGTGATGCCCTGCAATCCAAGCTAATGGATGACCACAATTTTAATGAGAGAAAAATGATATATACTGTTGAACTGCTGTTGAGGAGTCTTATGCTATACTAGGGTGGTCATGTTTTTAATATTTCTGTACATGAAGTAGGGGATGTTCATCATCCTCACCCTGGTAAAATGCGTCAGCAATTGAATATGATAAGCATATAAATGGAAAAGCAACCCTCACAGTTGAAATACTTCATTATCAGTTTCGTTAAAGGAGGATATGAATCTTTGTGGTACCGAAAAGGAAAAACTCTCCTGAGTTGTCTCAAATAGTCGGGCTTGATGTATGGTTCATAATGCTGCCGGTCAATTTGCTGCCTCTTGTTCCATTGCTCTTCAATGTTAGAAATATCGGTTGCTAGTGAAATTGATTCTAGTGTTAATGTGAAAGTGACACCAGCTAGAGTGGTTTGACCATCATGTAAATGAAGCACAAACAAGTGGGCCAACTCATGGTGAAACTGAATGCTAGCAACCTTCTCACAAAATTGATAGTAGGACTGGTGTTGAAAACAAGAGATGGCAAGAGGGCAAGCCTATAACTCAGCAAGAGTGGTAGGTTCTTCTCGAATATGCTTGCCACCTCTATGAGGCCTCCTCGGTGCATGTACTTCTATATGTGAGTCATTGTGTGTCTCCTCTTCATAATCATATGAGGGATCAAATGCCATCTCTGCTAGTGGGTGAGCTGTCTTGGAGTTGTCTTGATGAGAAGCAGGTGATTTGTGATGTTTTTGATTTCTTCCACCAAGGGAAAAGTGATATGAGGGACTATAGAGGGAGGGGAAAATGAGGGATTTTAGGGACTATTGGGATAGGGTTTAGTTAGGGAAATAGAGAAATATGGAATGATTTGGGAGTTTTGGGTGTATTACTAGGGTTTGAAAATTATATTTGGGATTCTGGGAAATGGGAATTGAGGTAGGAATAGATGATGTTTAGGAATGTGTGAATTTATGGAATAGGGAAATGAGGGAAAATAGAGTGAGGGAGTCAAAAGGTGAACTTGGTGGTCAAATAATCAATACAAACCCTAGGAAGTAGTTTCCTTTAAGAGATTTCAACAAATAGGGTTTGATTTCTTTTAAACAATCACCATAAGACAACCACCATAAACTTTGTAGCAAACTCTTTCACTAGCCAAGGGGAGAACTGCACTTACTTATACATTGGAAGATTTCGGTGATTTTGGCATTTTTGGAGAAGTTGCTGAAGAAACTGGGCTTGACGGCTCTATGCGCCACGCCTCAAACCCAATGCACCGTGCCCTGTGTATGCATCGCGCCCATGTAATTTAGCATTGGAAATTGCGGCCCAATGTGTCGCGCCTGCTATGTACGCCGCGCCACCTGCCCAGTGCGCTGCGCCTCTGTCTTGGGGCGATTTTTCACCAAATTTTTCTTACTTTCTCACCAACACGACTTTGCTTTGCCCAACTTTGTTTTTGAAATGCAAATGAGCCTTTCAATGGAAAAATGACTTATATACAAGGAGCTTTTAATCTTTTGGTTTATAAAACCCACTTTCATAATGTTTGGAATTTGACTTTATTTTTTAACTCTGCTTTTGAGCTTTTTCACTTTATTTGAGCTTGTGATGGACTGAATGACCTGTGTTATGTTTGTTTTGCAGGGGGTTGGAGCTACTGGGGCTAGGGAAAGTGACCAGGGTTACAGATGAAATGATTTACATATGAAGAAAATAAAATTACATGAATTTGTACAATACAAGTCAAAATACTCTGTTTTTCCTCAAAACAGAGTTTTGAGGAAAGACACATCTCTGAACACTTGATTACAAACTTTATTGATGCTGGAACCTCCTCATGTGCCTGCTAGTTGTTATTGGACATTTTGAAACGCTTTTTGATGAAACCCTAATGAAACACTAAACCTAATGAAAATGAAACCCTAAAAAGACTTTTGCAATCTTAGAGACAAAAAGGTGTCTGCATATGCTTTTTGATGAATAAACATGAGCCAGTAGGTAAATGACATGAGGGGAACTATAGAAGAAGCCACTATCATCAGATGATCCATGCCCCTAATGGAATGCAGCTGACTGGGTGGGACACCTACTATGCAATGCAACAAGAAGATTTGATCTCTGACAGAGGGATGGAGATACCGACACTAACAGTTTGTTGATCCTTTTCTTCCTCCTCTTCATACTCTATGTAAAATAATTTCTTCTCAGCACACTTATGACATTTAGTGAATTTCCTATGACAATTGTAACAAAGCCGTTTTTCTATTTTTTCTTGCAATTGTTATGGTGTAAACCTTGTAGGTTGTGGAAGGCTAGGAGAAGAAACACTTCCATAATTATAGTCATGAGTGGTGGGATTCCTTATTTCCATAATTTCACTTACAATTTTTCTTGCCCACCTGAATGCCTTCTCCAATGAATGAGGTTCCCAAAGACGAACCTCATGTTGAATGCTATCCTTTAATGTACCTCTGAAGACATCAATCCTTTTCTTCTCCAGAATATCATTTACCCTTATATTCAATTTTTGAAAGTCCTCATTGTGCTCTTCCATTGAACACTTATGTTTGAGATTTATCAATTGGCTCAAGAAAGTGTTTCTCTTTGTATCGTCATAATGTGCTATCATTTCCTCCATGAAAATTGACCACGTAACAAGTGGTTTACAAGAAAATCCCTTTATACCATAAAAATTGATCTGGTTCTAAATATGAAGATGCAATACATACCTTTTGTAACAACTGCACCTCATGCAAATCAAAATATTGCTACATCTATAGTATCCAATTTACCAGATCCTTACCATCAAACTTCTTCATATCACCTTTTCTTGATTTTAGGAGCTCAATCTTGAAATGACTATAACTCTGTAATTTCAACTTTTCCAATTCTGAAATTGTGACCTGTAGTCGCCCTCTATGTCTTGTTTCCAATGCCACCAGTCTGATCAAAATTGGATTCTCCAAGAATGACTTATGCACAATCTCCCAAGATGACCTAATTATATACCTTTTCAGAAGAGCGAACTTGTATGAAGTGCCACATGTCAATTTTTTGACCTCTAGATCTGAAAAATATATACAAAAACCTACAATCCGTCCTCTTTTTGTAACTTCTGATGAAATTTCAATCTGATTCTCAGATAGATAGTTATGACAATTTTCCCATGGTGACCTGTTTGGAATGTAATTGTGGGGTTTGCAAAAATCCTACCTTCCTCATGCTATATCTCAGAAAATATAGTGAGATAGGATCTGCAATTCAGAGTCAAGGTTCAAAATGATTTCTTTTCAAATGGGTTCTTTTTTTCACTTCTCAAAAAATTGCATAAAAAAGTTATAGCAAAAATGATACAATGATTTGTTTGAAGCAGCAAAACCCTAGAATCCAAAGCTCTGATACCAAATGTTATGAAACCAGCTAACAAAAAGACAGAAAAGATAGATCAATGCCTTATAATTTAGCCTCTTTGAGGGGGGAACCTCCTTTACATTACACAAATGAACAATTCTTAGATGATACAAATGACAAGACCTCATTTCTACATATTGGAGTCTAAGGGGTCATAATATAATCAGAGCTGACATAACAATAATAATGTATGGGCACAATAATAACTATAGTGGGATTCTATGGGGAACAATAACAACAATATGGGGACTACATGGGTACACCAATATAATAAGGGGGTTGTACTAATAACAATAAGGGGTTACACTAGTAGTATAGGGGCCTAACACTTTCATTTTGTAAGAAGTAGAATAGATATATCCAATTATAAGTTTTATTATCTACTGTTCTTTAATTTAGGCCCTCCAATTGTAGGGATGCTAGTATTAAAATTTAATTAGATATGATAGACATTATCTTCCATGCATGTGTGGAATGATTTCATAATTTCCTTACATACGTTCTACTTGTGGATATATAGGTCAATTTCTATGCTTGTTTGTGAGTTCATATGTTAGTGTGTCACTGTCTTAGATCACCTTATAGTGTATCATGTGGATTATGCAATGAGGATGATTTTGCATGGGGGGACTTGTCCCTGCTTCTGGGATGCATCCTTTGGATTTTCCCCTCGGGTTTGCAAGGGGAAATTCCCTATTTGGAAAGACACATATCTAAGGATTTGTGATCCTATCCCATAATTTCTAAGTGTTTCTTTCGAAAAAATGGGATGTTTTGGAGAAGTCTTATGATGGTGTTGGGACTTATCCCAGATTCTCTAGATGGTTCTCACGAAAAACAGGGAGTTTTGGGAAATATTTTCGCGATGGTTTTGAGGACATTTGAATACCCACTATTGAAACTAGTGCTTATTAGGTTCCAATTCTCAAATAAAAATATTCACCAAGTGGATCTACATTCAAACCTAGACAAAGGTTATATATGCATTGCATGAATTGCATGCTTGAATACTATGTAGTATGTTTTTGTAATGAGGGCTAATTTCCTTCACAGTTTTGAATCCCATGTTTGGTAAGTTTTTGTATCCTATATCAACTCTTTCTTCTAGGATGGTTATAATATCTATGTAGACAAGATATTTAAGATCTATTATCCAAGACTTGTTACTTTTATTGAGTTAAAGTAGATCCATTATCTATGGCAGTTACTTTTATTGACTTATATCATAGCACTATGTTCTAGAATCTTTGTTTTTAAATTTTAGATTTCTTAAAAAAAAATGAAAATATTTTTGGTTGTCCCAGTGAAATTTTTGATTAACTTCTATCCATCCTTGAAACCCTTCCCCTTGCCCCCATCCCTAAAACACCATGCAAAATAGCCCAAGTTGTTCACAACTTGCAAGATTTTGTATGCAGTGTATTAATTTCTTAGAAAATTAGAGATTTTCCCCCTTTTCCCATTTACAATTTGAAATTTGGCATCATTCTACTTTCCTCCCTTTATTTTCTCCTTGGCTTCACCATGCAAAATTTCTCTAGCTACTATTTTACCTCGCATCTTCCTTACCCCTTTATTTTTCATTCATTTAGTTCTTCAAAGTTATAAAGTATAATAAAAGGGATATGGAATTGTATCTCGAGTTCTATTAAAGGTGCTATCTTATTTTCTGAGTTTTCCACTTTCACTTAAGACCTTCAGTAAATAGAAGCACACCTCATTGAAATATGTAGGATCAAACTTTGAGGATTTGTGAAAATGAACCAATTATTTATTCTTTATATTTCTTGGAGTTTGATATATTGGGATAGTGGTGGACCATGCTTTTATGCTTTGCCATTTAAGTTCTATGTTTGTATCATTATTCCCATGCATTCATTTTTCCAAAGTTATAAAGGATGTGAAAATATGAAAATTGTATAATGGATTCTATTATAATTGTCATCTTATTTTTTGAGTTTTCCATTTTCATATAAGACCTTCAATAAATGAAAGCACATATCAATATATTATGTAGGAGAAAACTTTGATTCTTTGTGAAAATGTTCCAATTATTTATTATTTATATTTCTTGAAGCTTAATGCATTGGATCATAATGGCAGACTATGTGTCGATGCTTTTTTATTTGTTTGTTTGGCAAGTTGTGGTAGAATACTAAAACTACAAGTTGTTATATGTTTTCTAGGAAGTTAGCTGAAGATTGAGTTGTTCGAATCAAATTACTTAAGATGGTAGTTAGCTTGCTCAGCATAAAACTAATTCATATGGTGTTGATGTATAGGGAGATGTTATGTGCCTATTCCTTATTACAAAGAATTCTATCACAGTGTCAAGAGACATTGGTGTCGAAAAACCATTAATCTAGAGCCACCTGGAAAAAGCTAGGCATTAATTTAGATGAAGAGTTTCATCTGTCTTATCCTTATGTTTTTCACTATGATAGATATGTGAGGAAATATATACATGATTAATGTGATTTTGTAAACATATGTTTGGAAGTGAAGGATGTTTCAATGGTTTTGTTGTTTAATTAGAACTAAAAGTTGACATCTTAAACTTGTTAACTTTTATACATTATGATCTCACTTTAATTGATCGAAGATTTTTTCACTTATAAATGTATAGGAAAGAATCACATGTAAAATTGCAGCTTAACACAAAAATGTGCACATAAGAAATGAAGAAATAAACACATAAAAGGCACAAAAGAGACACCGAGGCTTGATAACGAAGTTCGTCCAATTCGGACTATGTCTTCGAGCCCAACTCAATGACGGGGAGGCCTTTCTTATTAAATGGCATGAAAGAAAAGAGAATTACAATCATCAACTATCCACAAGAGGCTTATACCTCTAATCTGCAAGATAGCTTGTGAAATTGATGCTTGAGATGGAGAGGTAAGCAACACCAATGTGTCTGCAGCAATGAAGGGGCTAGAGTTATGTAGAAATTGTCCAAATAGAAAAGCATACACTCTTAGCCTCCTGCCAACTAAACAATGTGCTACCACAAAATGCCTCCCCCAATCTTTCCAATTATCGTAGCTTTATAATGGATACTTTGGACCGAACCACATTCAAATCGGGGCCTAACTGGCTCAAAATGGAGGATGGTATCGTTGATGGATCAATGGGCATAACCACCTCTTAAATTGGCCTTTTTATCGTTGAGGCGATAAGGGCTTAAAAATCCTAAAAACACCGAAAATCCGCCCCAAAACCAATTACCCAGACTTCAAAAATCATAAAATTGAGTGTATATTCCATATCGGGTTTGACCTGAAGTCACAAATCGGCATATTGGGGGTGTTCAATCCTAATTATCGAGGATTCCCGACTGCTGATTGCTGATCATCGATATTGGCATCAGCCAATGACATCGGCATTCCCTCATATATCGCCCTGATAATAATCATTGATCGTGTTATCGCTGATCGCACTTCCCGCTCATCTAATATATAATATATATATATATATAATATAATATATATATAATATATATATATATAATATATATATATGTATATATATATGTATATGTTATATATATGTATGTATGTATGTATGTATAATATACATACATACATACATACATAACTATATAATATATATATATATATATATATATATATATATATATATGTATATATATGTATGTATGTATTACATACATACATACATACATATATATATATATAATATACAATATATATATATATATATATATGTAATATATATATATGTATGTAATATACATAATACATACATACATACATACATACATATCATACATATATATACATATATATACATATATATATATATATATATATATATATATATATTATAATATATATATATATATATATATATATATATATGTAAGTCCTCCAATCTGGTTGCCTCTGATCTGCCAATCTGATTTGATCGGAGATCAGCGATCGGGGTTTCCACTGCATAGAGCTTAAGTACACCTCCACAAGTCCTCCAATTGCAATTTGGCCTTTAAGGCTTAAATCCATTTTTCAAAGGAAAATCCTCATTTTCTTAAGGACCAAAGCAACCTTTCTTGTGCGATAACTTCATCATCCGAACTCGGATTTAAGTGTCGTTCATGCCATTGGAATCTAGATGATGAGATCTACACTCTGATCTTGAGTTGACTTCATTCCAATCACTTTGATTGCTGAGTTTTTCCATGCAATTGTATTTGAAGATCCACCTTGATCAATCCTCCCCATTAAGGAGCTTTTGGACCACCAAAATCTTTTCATTAGTCATTTGGCAAGTGAGGGAACTGTTCCCTCACTTTCTCTTTATCAATCCATCTAGCCTTGCTGGGGTGCATTCCCTTGAATCCAACTTGAAGGTATTCTACATCCCCTCATCGTGAAGTCCTAGTTCTTATGTCGAGGATGATGTCTTCAGGCAACTCATCGAGATATTTTGGTGCAAAATCATCAATGGTAGGAACTGTACCCACCTCATCAGTGTCCATGATCAAAGGTGGTTCATATAGCTTCAGGTTCTCCACATTGACTATTGATTACATCTGCATACATATCGACAAGTCAAGACAAAGGGCATTATTCCCAATCTTCTCCAATATGGTGAATGGTCCATACCAGATTGGCCGCAACTTCTTTCCTTCTCCCTTCATCCTATCTTTCCTGATCTAGAACCACACCTTGTCACCCACTTGAAATTCATGGTCGACTCGGTGTTTATTATGTCTAGCCTAGTAATGGGCTTGAATTTTCTCCAACTACTCTTGCATTGCTTGGTGAATCAATCGGATTCGCTAAATGAACTGTTGAGCTTTATCCCTATCATTACGTCCACTAGAGACATCCTACCTTCCAAAGACCATATCAAAAGGGTCCTTTGGCAGGTAACCAAAACATATCTTGAATGGTGAATGTTGCATCGATGAATGCACTGCTCAGTTGTAGGAATGTTGTATATAGGGGAGATGTTCATCCCATAACTTGGGATTTTTCCCACAATAGCCTCACAATAAATGTACCACGGTACAGTTAACAACCTCTATCTGTCCATCAGTCTATGGGTGAAATGTCATGCTTCTTTTCAATTTGGTGTCCATCATCCTCCACAAGCTGGTCCAAAACTCTCCAAGAAAGCAAGAGTCCCGATCTGACACAATTGATGTGGGTAATCCAAAGTGGACCCAAACATGCTGAAAGAAAGGAGAAGTAGTCTACTCTACAATAATCTACTTTTTACAAGGCATTAGAATACACATTTTGCTGAAACGGTCAACGACGACATACAAATAGTCATGACTCTTCCTAGACAAAGGTAAACCTCCTACAAAGTCCATTGACACACTTTCCAATGAACGACTTAGAATAGGGAGTGGTGTGTAGAGTGCAAGTTTTCTATTAGACGGCTTTGAAACATAACACATCGCACAACCCTTTACATAACGAGTCACAATGTTTTTCATATGAGGCCAAAAACAAAATCTTTATACATGACATAAAGTCTTCTCGACACCAAAGTGTCTAGACACAAGAGAGGTGTGGGCCTCTCATATTACAAGTACTCTTTCTCCTCTGGGAACACACAATTTACCAAGGTGATACAACAATTTCCCCTACAAGTGATAGTTGTCCACCTGTGAACAATGGATTAGTTTTGCATAAACCTCCTTAAAGTCATCATCGTTAGCATATTTTTCAGCATAACTTTGAAAAGATGATGAAGCATTATTAAAAAGAACAGAAGCAGAAATAGGAGTGCAAGATAGCATATCGGCCACTTTATTGATAGTGCCCTTCTTATACTTTATTACCAGATGAAATTGTTGAAGAAATCCCATCCACATGAAATGACGAGATTGCTACAACTTGGTTTGTGACTAAAGGTACTCCAAGGGCTGATGATTTGTATGGATGATGGTCTCCTTGCCGATCAAGTAGTGTTTCCAATTTTTCACACTCTGCACCAAGGTGGGATAGTTTATCATAGCTTGAGAAAACTTCTCAGAATGGTGACAAATTGGCTTCTTTTGCTGCATCACTATAGCTCCCATGGCATAACCGCTGGCATCAGTTTTGATCTGAAATGGCTATTGGAGATCAAGTAAGGGTAAGACTGGCATGGTGCTAATTTTTGCCTTCAATGTTTTGAAGGACTTCTGTTGTCTTCCTCCCCATTGGAAGACCTATTTCACACTTGTCAAAGTGTGCAAAGGTGTTGCAATAACAGAGAAATTAGCAATAAATCTCCTCCAATACTGGACTGCACCTAGAAAGCTATGGACCTTAGTTACACTAGTAGGCTTAGGCCAATTTACAATTGCTTCAACTTTAGAGGGATCAATTTTTAACTGACCATGACCAAAAATATGACCTAGGTAACCCAAAGAGGTTTTCCTGAACTCACACTTTGACAATTTTACAAATATTTTTTCTTTCTTCAGCACATCAAGCACTTTCTTTACATTACTCACATGTTCAAACCAATTTTTGCTAAAAACTAGTATATCATCTAAATACACGAGAACAAAATCATCAATGAAAGATTGAAATATATCATTCATAACCTGCATAAAGGTGGTTGGAGCGTTTCCAAGCACAAATGACATCACCATCCATGGAGCATTTCTCATGTGTATGCTCTTTTCCGCCATGATTTAGTGTGATCTTGGAAAATTAGAAACATTGAAGAAAATATATAGTTTCCGGCTAAACCTAACCTCAAGCTGTAAGGTTTGTTTTTTTTTATGTCCATGTTGTGTTTTATGTTTTATGTTTTGTTGGGAAAAAAAATCTTTCTCAAGCAAGCACGCAAAAAAAAAAAAAAAACCCACCTTCCTCTCTTTCAAAAATTACTAACCTTTTAATCTAGCTCACTTGGTCGAAAGCTACTTTATGAGAATAGAGGTCTTGAGTTCAAGTCCTTCTTGGTCCAAAGCTACTTTATTAGATTAAGTTTGGAAAGGGGGAAGATTTTTTTAAATATAACATTATCATTCATTTCTGCACATTCACACACTTCATCGGCATCTTCAACAACGTTTCTTCAAAAAGCCATAACTTCTTCATCCGGAAGCTGTTTTCAGATCCGTTTTTTTATTCATCCTAATTTTTCGAGATCTTTCTATTCGAGCAATTAATTTTGGCATATATAGCTTCATTTTATGTTAAAATAGAAAGTGCATGCCAAGTTATTCTTGACAGCACCAACTACTTCCAAGGTGGTCCTACATTGTTGATTTACTTAGAAGTAAAGGTCTTTACATAATAGTCTCAAGCCAAGAAACCAAACCAAAAGATGAAGATAAGGCAACTAAATGGGAAAATAGGCAAGATCAAGCACATGGGTTGATAGGAATGTCTATTTCTCTAGATCTTAGATTCCATACTGTAGAACTTGGTACTCCTGATGAAGCAATGAAATAGATAATAGATCAATACACCAGTATTCTTGACGTGGTTGAAACCCTCAAAGAGAGAAACAATCCATGGCCTGAGCCAACGCGGCAACTTCAGGTAATTTATTAATAAAAGAATGAAAATTTACACAAGCTTATCTCATGAACGGTTACCCTACAAATGACCCTCCATGTTCTTTAAATAGAGATCATGGACCAATCGGGTGTTAAGCCACGAATCAAGTGTCAGTAATACCGAGGAGAGAATGAACCATTGGATCACTATATATCGTGACCATTGTATTGTAAGTTACAAAAGTACATAGTAAAGAAACACACTTTACCTAACTCTACACTAGACCAAGTTATACTTAACTATTTTCTGTGTCGGAATATCCTAACATCCCCCCTTAAGAACAACTTGGGAAAGGATTGAAGGATGTACAAATATGGCACAATAGGAGAAGGAAGGAGGCACTAGAGCCTATGGTATCAAAATAGTTAAAAGAATACTTCATTATGTTCGAGGTACAGTCTAGTTTGCGATTCATTATAGTGCAGAAGCATCTCCTCTATTGGTTGGTTTCACTGATTCAGATTGGGCTAGTGACCCTGATGATCGGAAGTCTACTGCAAGTAATGGGTTCACTCTTAGTTTAGGACCTATTACATGGGCTTCCAAGAAACAAAGTGCCATTTCTCTTTCTTCAGTAGAAGCAGAGTATCATGGTGTCGTAGAAGCTAGTAAGGAAGCCTTGTGGCGTCGTCAGATCCTGTTAGAGTTTAGATTTCAGCAGCAGCATCTGGCTACACTTTGGTGTGATAATCAAAGTGCCATTTAACTATGAAAATATCCAGTCCAACATTAGCGCAACAAACACATTGAACTACACATGCACTTCATCAGGCTCATTCATGACCATGTTCTTGAAGTGCAATATTGTTCAACAGATGATCAAGTTGCAGACATCTTTACAAAGGCTCTCATTAATCTTGTTTTGATGAGACCAGACTATGTATTCTACCCAATCCTTGGTGATGTGATATTTATTATCATGGTGTAAAAAGACTTCTTTTCTGTCATATATGTATGGGCTCCCTAATACCATGCCACAGATATCCAATGGTATTACATCCAACTCTACTTCATCTACTAGCTTAGACACAAGCACAAATTTTACCTTTCACTACTGGGTTACATTCAATTTTGCTTTATCATGTATCCATCCCAGTGGGTAAGGTTTCGGGTGTGGTTTTGTCTCTAAGCCAAGCTTCTTTGCCAGGGATTCTACAATTAAGTTTTCCTGGGACCCAGTATCAAACAGAGTTTCTACTTTGGCATGATTTACTACCACCCTGATATGAAATAATTCAATTATTTTTCTAACATTTGAAAGGGGCTCATCTATAGAATTGGTGCTATCATGTGATTTAGAATCAATAGGAGGTGTAAGGGTACCTTTTTTTCCTACTATTGTGACCATCACTTCATCTCCTGAATCTATTCCAAGGTCTTGCTGTGCCGCTGCTACTATTTTCTGCTTTCCTTTCCCTCCATACTTCTTTGGACACCTTTATGGGTGTTGCTTCCAACAGTGATCATCATCGTGGCCTTCATTCTTGTAGTGATTGCAATAAGTTTGCTCTTCCTCTGTGGCTATTGTTGTTTTCTTCTCCTTCCCTTTCCATGTTGCTTTGGATTTTCCATTGGGAGGTTTGAACGGTGGCTTTCTGGACTAATCCTCTCTTTCATTCTTGCCCCTGTTCTTAATATGAATTACTTTTACACTAGTTGAATCAATAATGATTGGTTCAAACAATAATAATGAATTTGCCTAATATAACTATGCAGTGAGCCAATATACTTAGTTACAACTTTAGGTGCATCAAGTGCAATACCCAAATTTAGTGCTTGCTTCCTAAATTCTTCTGTAAAACTCTGAATATCTTGCCCTTTGCCTTGCCTTAAATATTCCCAATTCATCAAAGATTTATGTTTGTATCCCAAGGGATAAAACTGTTCATTTAACGCAAAAGTGAAATCAGACCATGAGGAAAAGAGCTTACCCACATTTTTACTTCTCTGCAATTTTCTCTCCCACCAAATGAGAGTTGTGCTGCCCAGCCATAGAGAGGCCAGCTGGATTTTCGCGTCATCCTCTATGATTTTCTAAATGCTATAGTAAACCTCAATATTCCTGATCCAATTGTTAAGCTTTTCTATGTTACTTTCACCATTAAACACAGGAAGATCAAATTTAACATATAATTTTAAAAAAGGTTTCTTAGATGCATCCTTTGGATTTCTTTGATTATGGTGGTGAGAGGAAGAAGAACCTTCACTACCAGAAAGAGAATGAGTGGCTTCTTCTCCACCATTCCCATGTGTTGAACCTTGTCCTTCTGAGTTCCTCTCTTCTTCTTTTTCCAGTCTTATAACTAGCTGACTGATATTGTCTACCATTGAATAGAAAGTCTTTCTAAAATTGCGCTCCTCTTCAATATGAGCTTCATGTTCAGTCATGTTTCTTCTCCAAGGTGCACGCCCTGCCTCTAGAATGAGAGGTTCTAGATTCCCTTTGCCTCTTTGAAGCCTGCTTCTTGTTAGCATACAAACATGTATTCACATCTAAAAAGCCCTGCTCTGATACCATCTTGATCTAGGATGTTTTCGCTTATACATGTATAGAAAAGAATCACATGTAAAATCTCAGCTTAACACAAAAATGTGCACATAAGAAAAGAAGAAGTAAACACATAAAAGGCACAAAAGAGATACGAAGGCTTGATAATGGAGTTCATCCTATTCAAACTATGTCTCTGGGCCCAGCTCAACAATGGGGAGGCCTTTCTTATTAAATGGGATGAAAGAAAAGAGAATTACAATCATCAACTGTCCACAAGAGGCTTATACCTCCAATCTGTAAGATAGCCTATGAAATGGATGCCTGAGATGGAGAAGTAAGTAGCACCAATGCATCCACAGCAATGAAGGGGCTGGAGTCGTGTACAAACTATCCAAATAGACAAGTATTTGCTCTTGGCCTCTTGCCAACAAAACAGCGTGCTGCCACAAAATGCCTCCCCCAATATTTCCAATTATCATGGCTTTATAATGGATTCTTTGGACTGAATCCCATTCAAATTGGGGCTTGAATGGCTCAAAATGGAGGACAATATCGTGGATGGATCAGTGGTCATAACCACCTCTTAAACTGGCCTTTTTATCGTTGAGGCAATAAGGTCTTAAAAATCCCAAAAAAACTAAAAATCCACCCCAAAACCAATTACCCAGACTTCAAAAATCATAAAATCGAGCATATATTCCATATCAGATCTGACCTGATGTCGCGAATGGGCATATCGGGGGTGTCCAGTCCTGATTATCGGGGATGCCAGACCATCGATCACAGATATCGGCATTGGTCGATCACATCAACGTTCCCTCATATCTTGCTCCAATAATGATCACTGATTGCAATGCCTGCTCACATATCTATACACACACACACACACACACACACACATATCTATGTGTGTGTGTGTAAGTCCTCCAATCCACTGATCCAATTTGATCAGAGATCGAGGATCAGGGGTTTCACTGCACAGAGATTAAGTCTGCCTCCACTGATTGTGATTTGGTTTTTAAGGCTTAAATCAAATTTTCAAAGGAAAATCCTCATTTTCTTAAGGATAAAAGTACCCTTCCTTGTGTGATAACTTCATCATTTGGACTCGGATTGAAGTGTCGTTTACACCGTTGGAATCAGGATGACGAGATCTACGCTCTGATCTTGAGTTGACTTCATTCCAATAACTTTGATTGCTGATTTTTTCCATGCCATTGTGTCTGAAGATCCACCTGGATCATTAATTATGATATTCTTATTGATACATGCATTTATTATAGCCTTTTCTGTGTTTTCTCTTTTATGTTATTGATATTTACACACTGAATTAGCCAATACCTAAATGGGTGGGACCTTTACCCTCCCAGGGGTACGGATATGCCATCTAATGGGGTTTTCCCATTCACCCTCCCCATTGTGATCATGGCAGAGTTGCGAGTCATGGTGATTACAATATAGAGTTCTTAGAGTGCTTGGAATGAACCTCATAAGCCATGATGCGAACATTGGTTCATAATAAGCACAGAATTGTGTTCAAGCTCCGAGTCTCACCAACTCCAAATCAAAATCAATTTGCACTTTTCAAACTTCATCTTGTCAAATATAAATGGAACAATTTGTTTAGTAAATGGTTTTGTGAAAATGTTGAGCGACAATAAGATTAATTGGTAAACATTTATAATAGGAAATTGTGATGTGGTGAAAGAAAAAATGCATTCCTTGGGCATTTTGTTAATGTATATCCAGTTTGTAAAGAAGGTTGTTAATATTGAAGAATGTTTCTGGAACCTAGAAAGATCAATATTAATTTTTTCTTATTTTAAATTTGTTATTTTGAAATCATGATGATGTTTAGGAGCACTTGTATGAACAAAATGGTAATTAGAGTGGTGTTTATCTTGTGTAAATCTTAAGATTTATTTATGATTTCTACCTGACTTTTTCCTTACGCAAATAAATCGGGTTTCTTAATTTTCATTCCCTTTTATCATGTGATCATTCTCATCTATTTCAATTTTATAGATATTTTTTCTACAAACTTTCCTCTGAGATTGTTGTTTTGCATATGCAAATATACATGATCCATGCGATTAGTTAGAAAGGGGACCTTCATCTTTATCGGGCATTGAATTTTCCTCATGATTGGAGAATGGAGAAGGTGCTTTTTAAGAATTTTCTTAAAGAAACTTTCCTGATCCAATATAATGAAAATGGAGAAGGTGATTTTTAAGAATTTTCTTAAAGAAACTTTCCTGATCCAATATAATGAAAATTATTGGCTTTTTCGATTAAATGATTATTAGTTTGGTGCAATAAAAAATGGAGAGTTGGAAATATAGTATGTTAATTCACCATTTGGCTCTCAAAACATGTAACTTAGTTTGCACGATTATGCCTATGCTTTTTCCTAAAGGTTGAATACAAAGTTCCTAACATGTTCTTTTCAATGGTGACATTTTATTTGCTTTCTTTATACAGGTCACCTAGCCACATGGTGGCTACTATCTCCCAATTAAGGAAAACATTTTTGTGTTTCTAGTAGGGATTCATATGGTTTTTAATGTTGTGATTCTTTCGCTTCATGGTTATTTTGGGCATGAAAATGTTTTAGGAATGCCAGACAAGACACCAGGAGATAGGTAAGCAATTTTTTTATTATTGGAATGTCCATTCCACGATATCTTCTATTTATTGTTTGATTGTATTTTGAATATTTCTTTTGATTTTATTTTGTCTATTAACAATGAAATTGAAAATACTTGGTATAATGTCCATTTAAACAACAACCAAATCTTGAAGATGAAATTAGTATTACACTTAATTCATTGAAATCCTTTTAGTTGTTTTGTGTTAAAATATTTTCATGACTATTACAAAAGTTTAATTTCATGTTGTTATTTGAGAACATGTTGTTTATATACTTTCCCAAGTTCATGTGTTACAGAATAAAAATTTGTTGTGAATAAAATGACAAGGATTAGATATCACACCTCAGATTGTTTGTTTTCACAAGTTATCTACAACCTGAGCTTTTTAACATGTAAGTTAGTTGACATGATTGTGCCTAAGATTTCCATGAAGGTTGAATACTAAGTTACTAAGTTGTTCTTTTCTATGGTGAAATTTTATTTACTTTGTTTATATAGGTCATCTCACCATATAGTGGGCATTATCACATGACTACATAAAACTTGTTCGAGTTTGTTTCTTTTATGGGGAAATATGGCTTTGAAATTGTTGATCTTGAGGTATATATCGTATAAATCCCTTATAGTCTATTTTAGTATATATTCCAGTATTCATGACATTTCATGTCTTATACTCTCCATTTTATCTTCTTTTGTTTTTAGTAAAGCAACTAGGTATTCATGGTAAGAAGCAAGAATTGAAGAAAGAGAAGAACAATAACACTAGATTGACAAATGCAAAAAGAGATAACGAAGAGAATCAGTTTAGTGACACCCTTAGAGACAATATCTCACATAAGACACACACATAGAGAATAATGGTAAAGTTTTCAAAGTTGGTGAATTCATATACAATTCCTTGGCAACACAATGATAATTTTTTGAAGTGATGAATCTCTATTTCATGTGTAAATTTAGTCCAATCAATATTAAGTTGGAAACTCATATTTTAATACTTTAGATTCCATATAATATAATTTCTTGCATTGAAATTATTCATAGTTGCACTTGATATTTTTTAGTATTGTAATTAACATATGTAACTTTGTGTTTTCATTTTTGATAACATGCATATTGTATGACATTTTCTTAATTTAGTCATAGAACCATACTAATTAATTTATGTTGATTAATAATGAACACATGAAATAAATCTAAAACTACTAAATTAGTAGTTTATATTGATTAATGATGAACACAATTAAAATGAATATACAACTAAATTAGTCACTTCTAATGATTACTAATGACATTAAATGAAATGAATATAAACTACTAAATTCAGTTTTTATATAATGAATATTAAACTACGAATAAAATATAAATGGCTACTATAAATTATAAATGTTTTATTACAAATGATGACTACATTTTGCATATATATGACTATTAGTAGCTAATTACAATATCTTATAACATGACCAACATTTTGGTCATATTTCTTTGGTCATTAATTAGTTTTCTAGGGGGATCATATAGTAATATATTTGTTTTATATTTGGTCATTAATTGTGGTAATTAATGACTAAATCAGTGACTAAATCAATGACCAAACTTATGATTAAATATACTACTAGATGATGAAATTGAGACAACCAATTAATGACTAAGAAAAAAATAACTAAAATTTGGTCATGTTATAAGACATTGTAAATTAACTACTACTGGTCACTCACTGAAAAATGGTCATTTATATGCAAATTTTAGTCATTTTTTTAGTAACTAATTAGCCATTTCGTACTAGTGCTTGGTTTTTATTTGTTAATACAAGTTCTTTTTTGCTAGGTATGGGTGGAAGCACAAGGGTTCAATGCAAATCCACAGTTTCTTGTGGCTTATAGGAGCTCTGAATATGGACACACTAAATTGGTCCAACCCTTTTGAATGTTCATGCAACAAAATGTTGCTTTGACAAATATGTAATAGCCTAGAATCCACTTGACATACAACTTTGAAATGTCATGGTTCCTCTAAGTGTTAATGATGACCCATGGCTTTTTAAAACCTCATACTTTTTTTATTCAATCCTTATGAAGATTATGAGCATTTAGTGAACCGAGTGTAAAGACACACCAAATGTAGTGTTGATTTCGGTTTATGGAAAAATGGGTCTATCCTTTCATGCCATTACAATGCTCCTTGGGAGGTCCATGATCGTTCTTCAATGTTCATAGGTCATAAATAGAGAAAGAAATATAAACCAACGCATAATGATGAACATTTAAATGTTCACAATGTTAACCTTTCGAGAATGAAATAAGAAAATGTTGCTGTCAAGCAGTTGTTTCTCGGCTTGTATTAGTCAAACATATTTCAAAACATGCCTTGAAGGAAAAAATAAGATATGAAAGTTATCATGAAATGTTGACAAGGGTTGGAAGTGTAGGTGGATTTGATTCTCCTGTGTTATCTGCATATAGAAGGTTTCTTGCAGAAACATGTTGAGTGTGACATTGGAGAAAAAACCTCCCATATGTTACTAAAGATTCCTCTTGTTGTGCGTAGTCACAAATTTTCTTCCTTCAATGTTGGAAAGAAATTATTCCAAAAACTATTGGTGCAATTGGAGGAAATCTCTTCTGAATTTTTATTTCTTTTCGTTTTTATCAAAACCGCACCCATTTTCTGCAACATTTGAGTTTGATAGAAATATTAAGATCATGGTGTTTTTGTTCCAAGCATAGGAAGGAGCCATGGAGAGCGTGAAATGTGTATGCTATTATTTGTGTGTGGCCACATTTTTATGTTATTCCAAACAAGGAGTTAGAAGAGTTTGAAACATTCCGCTGGATTAAGTTGGTTTTGTACAACCCATTTCACTACATTTTTGTAGATATAGGACATTAAAGTGAAACTATAATTGAGAATTCAAGGAATCTAAGTTATGGTGCATGACATGTTTATTGAGGTCCTTTGGAAAATGAGAGTAATGAAGACGATGTTTAGTCCCTTGTTCATGAAGATAATTTTAATTGAGACTCTGAAGAGAATGTTTCATCCAAACAATGTTAGCATTTCAAACCTTAACAATATTCGTAGAAAGGAAAAAAATATTCATTATAATTGGCAAGAAACAATGTTTCCAGATGAAATTATAGAATGGGCCATTCATTTTATGAAAGATTTCCAATCTGCAGGTCTTGCTAATGGAAACTCAATTAGGGAGACAATATTTGCACTTTTCTCTTTATCAGAGAAACAACGAGCTATTTTTTAAATCTTCCTTGCGCCACTTTGTTGATGCCAGAAGCAATGATGCTTTGAAAATGTGACATATTTCCATTTTTCGCTATAACTTCTTTTTTCTTCTTCTTTACAAGTAATTCAACTGTGCATACCTCAGGAAATACTATCTATTTTATTCTTCCTATGAATATTTACTATATACTGCACTATCATTGTAATCTAAAGATATTCATTTCACTCCAAGCAGTCTCTAATAAATCTTGTTGATTACTAACTTTCTACAACAGTTGTCATTATTAGCCACTCTTAGTGTTTCTCTCTATTGAATATGAAGCTGCACCCAACATCAATATTATTAAATTTCATAATGCTATGTTATAAGTTTCTCTATAAATATCAACTCAACTTTCGTTCTACATTGTGTGTGATTTATCCAATCTTAAAAACCAATATAATTATTCCCTTGATTAATTGAAACCCTATGAAATTTATTAAATACACTAGATTGCTAATATTAAGGACAACTTACACATCATAACGAGTCTAATGTATATATCCAAGGCTTCCCACCCCCACCACAGGTTTCACTCTCCCCAAACAATGTTAATTTTTCGATTTCTAAGGATGTTGTCACATCCAGCACTTTCATACTTCCACCTTATTCTTGTTATATGTGTGTGTGTGTGTGTGATGTATATATATATATATATATATATATATATATATAATCTATATATATATTATATATATATATATATATATAGATATAGATATACAGAGAGAGAGAGAGAGAGAGAGAGAGAGAGAGAGAGAGAGAGAGAGAGAGAGTTCATAATCCCTTACACAGGTCATCATAAAATCATTGTAATCTTCTCAAAATTTTGGTTAAACCATTATGTAGTAATCTTGTACAATCATTCTACATATTAAATGATTAAATTATAACTAACATGCACTTAAATATGTGACCACATAACTCTATGATATCCATATGAAGCTTTGTAAAATAGAGCTCTATGATGGTTTTCACATTTTCTTTTAGACTTCCCTTACTCATTTTGAACTCCACTACTAATGATTCATTTGGGGTATGTGTGATATGGTTATAAGATGGTTAGTCATAGAGACACATTTATTTTATTATCATATGACATGAAACTTGTATCATGTGACCCTATTAAGTGTTTGTACTACCGCACTATTAACGACCATGATTGAGGACTCCAATCTGACGGCAAAAATGAACTAGGGTTATTCAAAACCTCATACCCCAATCCACAAAATCATTTCACTGATGTCATTTGATGTGCACAACGCTGTTGAATTTCCATAACTTAGCAAGGTGTCTCGAACCTCCTTATTCATAATTCTTTGTTTACCCTTGGGGCATTGAGAGAAAACGTGGCTATGCATAGGATAGCTCCATCACCTCTAGAGAGATGTACTTTTAGGCACAATTTATATAAATGTTGTAGGAAAATATTTTCTTTATCCAACCTTATTTTTATTTTGGATATGTAATATCATTTCTGCTCATCGAGATTTTTCTTTTTTTCAAACCCGTCTTATATCTTACCACTAATAATTTCTTCAACAATTTAGGTTTTTAATCAAGTTTTGGGTTTTCGATGGAATAATATTTATCTTATATTAATCAAAATGATTTCCCATTTATCTCATCTCTTTTTTCTTTTCTTTTTTTACTGAAGCTCCTCCTTGTTCTGTAGAGTATGGAATATTTCATTTCTAGAATTCGTTCTTGGCTTGCAAGGATTATGAGGTTTTTTGACAGGTACTATATTTCTCTTCCTTCGATCAAACCCTTCATAGCATTTTTTTATTTTTTTGGCTATATATATAATTATTGTGAAATGAAACTTTATCCTTTCCATTAGGTACATGGTATCTCCATTCGCTGTCATTTTTACTCACTAATAAGTCACCATGAAATTGTAATCAGTTACTAGAACAATTTAAAGGTCTCGTTCATTTTTAATTTGAAGGTTTTTGAGCTTTTTTCCATGATTGATTATGTACTTTGGTAGCCATGACGGATCATTCTTTTTATGAATCTATGTAATATCAATTTTAAAAGGGTTCTCCACTTAATTGGGGAAATTTTTGGCACTGGCAACATTAAGTGAGGAAAATTTCTCCTACTACATATGGGTAACCCTCAAATTCCATAATTTTTTTAATTGTTGGTTCTCAGTATCTGGAATTATTCCTTGAGAAATTTTTTAATTCATGCTTCACATTTATAACTTTTATCCTAGTCTTATGCGCATGTATGTTTTTAGTTAAGAAGTCGAGCTTTCATTTTATTCAGCTAATGTGTCCTTGCTAGCTTATGGTGCCTAATTTTGATTTTTTTCAATATCATACAAGTAGTTTTTTTTCGAATTTATGTGTCCACTCTCTGAACTATTGTAGTGTGCCACTTTGCTTGATATGTAGTACAATTTTGTTTTGTAATTTGCTTCAAATTCAAAACATACTATGTTTCCAAGTGTACTCTAGAACTTGTTTTTTTTTTCTCATTTAAATTCGTATACAGGCAATGACATATACTTTCTTGTATAACACTTCTTTATGTTTTAGGTTTTTCACTTTCCATTTTATAAAAGATTTTTTTTTTATACTAATTATAGATTCATAATATGTATATAATCGTAAACATCACTAGTACAAAATGGCTAATTAGTTACTTAAAACAAAATACAAAAACTTTCATATAAATGACCATTTTCAATCGGTGACAAAGAGTGTCTAGTTTATAGTATCTTATAACGCGACCAACTTTTGGTCATATTTAATGTAGTCATTAATTGATTGTCTCACATTTATCATCTAGTAGTATATTTAGTGATTAATTTGGTCATTAATTTACTCATTAATTTCCACAATTAATGACCAAATACACAACAAAATATACTACTATATCATCACTCGACAAATCCAATTAATGAGTAAAGAAATATGACCAAAATGTTGGTCACATTATAAGATACTGTAAATTAGCTACTAATAGTCATATATATGCAAATTTTAGTCATTGTTTGAAACCAATTAATGACCAAAGAAATATGACTAAATTTTGGTCGTGTTATAAGATACTTGAAATTAGCTACTAATAGTCATATATATGCAAAATTTAGTCATCATTTGTAATCATAAATTTATCGTTAACAATAGTCATTTATCTTTCTTTTTGTAGTTTCATATTCATTATATAAATGACTCATTTAGTAGTTTTATATTGATTTCATGTTTTCATTACTAATTAACTTAAATTAATTAATATGAGTTTGTGACTAAATTAAAAAATGTCATACAATGTGCATGTTCATCTAATATGAAAGTGCAAAGTTACATATGTTAATGACAATAATAAATAATATCAAGTATAACTATAAATAATTTCAAACATGTAAATTATATTATTTGAAATGTCAAGTATTACAATATGAGTTTCCAAATTAATATTTGTTGGACTACAATTTACACGTGAAATATTGTTTCATCACTTCAAAACATTAACATTGTGTTTCCAAGGAATTGCATGTGAATTCCCCAACTCTAAAGACTTGATCATCAATCTGAATCTCATGTGAGATATTGACTTTAAGGGTATCAGTAGACTAGCTCTCTTCTCTCCCTCTCTTTTTACATTCGTCACTCCAATGTTATTGTACTCTTCTTTCTTTAATTCCTACTTTTCACCATCAATATTGAGTTTCTCTTCTAAAAATGAAATAAGGTACAACTCAAAGTATAAGGTTAATTATTTATTAATTCCTCCCTTTTCCACCTTCTAGAGCAGTAAACAATATAGGAGTGTAAACCTTTCCTCAATGCTATTACGATAGCATATAAGACAAAAAGTCCAACCTCAATATAAGGAAAATAGATATCTTGAACATACACTTAGTTGATCTTCATTCCAATAATTTGAGTTTATCTTGGATATATGCACCTATGAGCATTCCAAAATAGCACATTATTCATCAAAAGTCAGTATATTAAAGGCATATGCATAAACACCTACATATTGTGGCATTTCATTCTGATATTAGTAGTTATCATGTGTTGCACATTCTGCTTCAATATCATCCTAGATATTTATATATTATCATTTCTAGATTAAAGTTCCAATTGTTAACAGTTATGATTTAAATTTGGACTTTTAAAATCCATCACCTTGAACAAGGATTCTACTATAATAGTTACACATCATATTTCAAACTTAAATAACTATTTACACTCATCATTTTCCAATAACCAAAATATTAAATTTGTGAAAAGGGCATTTTCAAAAACCACTCATACCATTAAACGATTTTAACATGAAAAAAAATTCTAACAATGTTCACCTAGAAGCTATAAATTTGTAGTAAAACCTTCTTCGAAGCTTGATATTTCAACAATAATATAAGCTCATGAGACTTAATTTATTTTACAATAATAAACTAATGCCTTGATTGCGTAGTATATATCATGATGCCTAATGAAATCATAAATTTTCTCCATAAATTACAAACAAGAATTTTCTATAACGTTTAGTAGCTTGGGTTATTGGCAGGAAGAATCATTATTTCCCCATCTTGGTTTAAATCCCACTTTTGACATATTCATAATATTTATTCTTCTTGAGCTAATTGTTGAATGAGGATTTTCATGAGCCAAGAGGAATATCTTACTCTTGCTTAGGGTGAGGTAGTGAGGAATTGGTTACATGTTTGAGAAAAAAAAAGTACACACAAGAATTGTTCCCACCATCAGAAGAATTTCCAAGAAAATATATAATTACAGTGTCCTACTAGTAAAATTATTTAATTGATTGATTGAAACCAATAATTACATTTACTAATCTCAACCAAGCTCTTTTGAACATAATAAAAAACTCAATTTAAATGCATTATCACTGAATGTTTGGGAAATGAGTCTCAATTACATCAAATCCTCACCAAAACTTTTAAATAGACTAAAAGCCGAAGGGAAATTTCCTTCAAACTTTAGATTTCTTACAAAACTAACCAGGATACAATTTATAAGTATTGGACTAAGGATTCCCTTGGTGTTTCATTATCTCTTAGTTGTGTTCGCATTTGATTCAAATGTTTCATAATTTTTATAGATCAATATAAAATTGTGGCATCAATGACATTTCTCAAAATTGTTTCTTCAGTCATCATTTCTTTTATTCTAGTAACTATCAAAACCTTAGAAATGATATTACGATACATAACCACTTTGCCTATCTCAGAGTGGTTTCATGGTGCAAAATGAAAAATTGTTAATAAGTAAAATGCATTGCAAGTGAATTTATATATAGAAAAAAAATATTACTCTATTTTGTCATTCTTAATATATGCTTGTAAACAATATATTTTTCAAAAATATGGAAAATCATATCTAGAAGTGACAATCAGACTACAAATAAATCACTACAACAAAAATAAATAGTTGCTAAATCAAGACAACCACCACTTCCACAAGATCTCACACAATAGAGCATAACTCCAAGTACATATTCCTTGTACAGAATGAAACATAGAGGCCACAAAACATTAACATAAAAACACTTCGAACCACATACATTGGTAAAACTCCCATGAGAATACATTGCAAGTTCATCCTGTGAGACCTCCCTTATGTCTCATGTTGTCTATAAACAAACAATTGGTGAAAAAATAGTAGTGTATACTTCAGTCACATTGATCTAGCTAAATTCAAGCCATTTTGAAATGGAAAAATTAACCCCTTTTTTGTTTTTATCTCAGAAACACATGCATATAAGGTTTTAACTTTTCATTCGTTATTGGTTGAATGAGAGATGAAAATACACACCCTCTAGATCCAATTCTCTTTGGATTTCTGTACAAGAATGTACTTTTCCATGTTCAACATAGCAACTTAATTTGACATTTTTGTCTTTGATGATACCATAAGTAGCCCGACATACAATCGCTTCAGACGAATGAAACAATATTGTAAATCAAATCTTACGTTTAGGGATAATCTTCATAATTTGATACAGGAAACTTGCCAATTACAATAATTATAAATGTTGTGACATACCCTCCCTGATGCATGGAAGTAGCAAGGCCTCGAAAACCATACAATTCCAAAACATGGCTGCAAGAAAAATATTTTATTAGAGAAAATCTCAAGCAACAAGGCACACATAAAAAAGTAGTAAAAGTAAATTTTTGAAACCAAGAAATGTACTTATAAACCAAATAGACTAAGAAAACCAAAATTATTCAACCTTGGCAAAAATGTCTTACATTTACAGTTTCATCCTAATATATGGTCTTCAATTAGAAGTCAAGATACTCTAATTCAAAATTCATTCAAACATTCCTATGTTTGTGAATTCTTCAGTGAACTTCTACCTTGAAATGTGCAATGGTGATAAGAATGCCTTAACAAGCAACCCCACATAAGGTATTCGACTCATTTTCATACAAGCTAAATGATTTCATATTTCCTTAGCATGTATAGTTGTATGCACATAAAACTTTTGCATGCACCTACTCAACTATTAATACTGCAAATAGAAAAAATTGGTTGCCAAATTGACATGATTTTGTTAAAGGCTAACCAATATAAGCCAAATTGGTAATCAAAGTGGAAAATGAAATGGAATAGAAAATTAAAAAGTGAGTAGAAACATGAAAAAAGTAGCCTTAAATTGTTCCTAAGTACCAGTAGACACCAATCATGAAAAATATAAATTATAAATAAAGTATTAGAAACTCAATTTCATTTCAAGCTAAGTGGGAAAGAATGAAAAGTTACATAAATTTGATATTGAAGAATCAATAGAGCTTAGTTTTATCAACTATGAATGGATTCTAATCTTTTACTTCATAATTCTTTCAGCTTCTAGTTTCCCTTGATGGAGGATATCTTCCTCATTTAACCAAAAATGGAGCTGAGAAGGCTATAAAACATTCCAACAAAGACCTAATACATTTTTTAGTGATATTTTTGGTTCAACAACTAAATTATATAGTATATGCTTTAGTGGTCATATAATTTCTTATACTTAGTACTAAGGAGTAAAGGAGCTTAGTTTTCTCAACTATGAATAGATTCAAACTCTTTTAGTCCATAGTTCTTTCAGCTTCTAATTTTCCTCAATGCAAGACATGTTCCTTATTCAACCAAAACTAGAGCTCGGAAGGTGAGAGAATGTTTTAACACAAGTCATATACAATTTTTTGTTATATTTCCTCTTCAACCTTTAAATGAGAGTTAATGTTTTAAAGGTCATGTTATGTATTATACTTGGTACTTTATTATTTCATTAGGGGAGAAATACATCCAACACCAAATTGCAAATAAATTTGAAATCCAAAGACAACCCCAAATACACCCAAGCAATGAGAGAAAACCATGAACCCCAATTCATGAAGAAGAGTTGCATGTCAATGAAGCTGTCTTTGAAGCAAAAAATAATATAAGTCATGCACCATCTACCAACATGATCTAGTAAAACTACATTGATAGATACTTAGTCTGTTTCTATTATGAGAATTTAAAGAAGTAAAGTGATTTCAACATTTAATAAAGTCACATGCCCATTTTTCATGGTTTCATTATGAAGTGTTGCTTCTCTACCATACATCTCTCTCTCTATATCATTCTGTTTGGATAAATCACACACATTTAATAATACATCATATGTATCTCCTCTCTCTAAAAATTTTATGCATGCATTAAAGTGAAATTTTGATATGGAAATGGTACCAAACTACATAGTTATCATCTATGAGGTCAAAGCCCTAACTAAGAATTGAGATACAAACAAGGATCCCAAATCACCAAGAAGAGTTTCACACTAATTTAAGTTGAGTACTTTTGAATTATGAGAATTTATGGAGTGATTTAAGAATTTAATTCACATTTCTTTTCTTTATGCCTGCATTTTCAAGTGGCACTAGTCTACCTTACATCTCTCTCTCATCAAGATATCATTGTGTATTGATAATTAAACATTGAATACTATATCAAATGTACCTCCTCTCATTACAAGTGTTATTTGTATGTGCATGTGAAACTTAATATGGTATTGATGCCAAGCAACAAAATTACCATCTATCACATAGCTCCTTTCTCAAGTGTTGATCATAAATTTTCAATACAAGTCTCTTTTGTCTACCACATTTGCTTAAGCGGTATTTTGTAACATTTTTTAAAACAACATCCTTTATATATTCCAAATTTAACTTGAAGTACACTTCTGAGTGCCAAAGGTGGTGGAGGCACGAGGAACAATTCCAATGCTTAGAAGCAGCCAAATTCAACATTAGTTCACTTGGATTATATTGTTTTGGGCTTCTCTGGAAAGAAGATTATTCTAATTCTTTTAGTCGTTAGTAGGAACTCCAAATTAAGTCAGTTCCATGGATTGGGATGTTTTTGGGCCTTGTTGCATTCATTTCAAGAAGATTGCATTAGGGAGCCTTAATTTGAGATAGTCGAACTAGAATTTTGTAGCGTAGTAGGACGTTTTTGTCCCAGTGTTAAATGTGAAGTAGCCAAACAAGACTTTCATTTTGTGGCAAGATGTTTCACTTCCAATATTAAATATTCATATTGACTGGAAATTTGAGTCCAAAAAAAAACAAACAAATAGAGATTAGAAGGCATGTTTATGTTCAAGATATGGTTATCCTTAATAAATAGGTGTAGTATAAAATTTCAATAAAATATCACTCCTCGTCTCTAACAAGAAATATGTTATTATTGATTCATAAACAAGGATACTTCTTTAGAATGAGCTAGTTAGTCTTGATAAGTATTTATACCTTCAAATATAATACTAGCTACACAAGGATACCTAACTGTCATCTCCTATGTAGCTTATGTGATAAATCCAAAGGGCATGTTTTCTATTTACTAGTCTTTATTCACCCTTGCTAAATCTTATTGAAAGGGTTATCTTAGTATAACCTTCTAGGAAGCTTTGATGTATGTATCTTGAAGCCATGCTTTCAAGGGATTGAAGGAAATAACAAAAACTTTGTTCTAAATATGTTCTCTTAAAGGCATAAACAACCATGTTTTCCCTTGTGGAAAGTAAATATCTAGCCAATTGTAGAGTGGCTTAATTGTATGTTAAATCCCTATCATTTAATTTGTCAACCCAGGGGTTTCGTAAACTTAGAAGTAAACCAGAATATATGGGACCTTAGATGAGAATTTTGTAGGGGGTTTGTTTAGAATGGAAATAAAGAATGGAAATGCATATTACAACTAGAATCAAAGAAAACTGAATCAAACTTATCTATGATCAATTATAAGAAGGAAATATAAAATAACTGGAAAGCATGTAAACTATGATACTTGAGAAAGCAAGAATTTTAATGACAATCTATGAAATGAAATCACCCTTGCATGAAAGTAAAAACACACTCACAGGAAAGGAAAAAACAAAAATAAAACTTTGTCACAATTGTATGCATATTGTGGTTGATGGAGATCCTTCCATTCCTCAATGAGTACACGTGAAAACCTACCACCTCTTAAGAATCACACAACACTCATAACTCATAATTGAAAGAAAATGATAATATTCATGCTAAATGATAAATCTAATGCTAATGAATAGCTAACAATTGTTAGCTTACTTTGGAGGATGCACCTCTTATTTATACATGAGTTAGGGATATCTACTCAATAAATGTAGATCCCTTAAATATATTTCTCCTTATAATATGGTCCACCTCTTGAGTTGAAACTCGAATTTGATCTTGGGAGGCCACATAAGGGTTCCTTGAAATCTTCCAAATGATCTACACATGTCATCAAACTCAATCAACTTTTAGGTATAAGAAAATGCATCTTATTTCTCTAACTTTTAATCATAAATTCGCTCTAAATACATGAAATTAATAACTTCAGAAAATGTAAATGTGAACTCATGTAGTAGGGTTATGTAATTATAATGTGATGGAATGATGTGACAAAATGAGGAAAAAGGTGAAAAATAGAATGAAAGTGAATGTTAATTTTGGCGGCCCAACACCAATCTTTCTTGTGATCCTGAAAAGGTCAAATGATTTTGCTCTAATGTTGGGGTGTTCTTGGGTTCTTCTACATTTATTTTCCTATAGAATTTTCTATTGATAATTCAGAACTCCCAACTATTATAGAATACCATTCACTCTTGTATGTTTTTTTCTCAACTATGCCAGAACTTTAACAATTTGGTTGACATTTATTTTTCTCAACCAAGAAGCTCATGTTTGATGTTTTCCAACATCATTATTGAAATTTAGAAGACATAGAGGTGAATTCTATCCAGACTTGGGAAATGATTATGATAATTTTCAGAATTCTAGGGATCCTCATCCAACTAAAAGACATGACAAATTTCTCTTGTAAACTATGAAGTCGCATCCTTTCCAAGGATTAGCTCATGTTGGTGTCTATGTGTTGTTAACTTGATGTGTAGAACTTCTGGCCATTTGGGATTCTTGTGAATAGAGAGACACCTTTTGAATCAAGAATTTGAAAGAAATATCTTGCTCTAAACTTACTACTTTAATAGTGTTTATTTTGGTGTAGTAATGAAACAAACTTTCCAATACACATTTAAAGAAATTTTATACTTACCCTTTGGCTACAGTGTGCTTACAATTCATTGTACAAATGTGGTGCAAAATTCAGAGATTGTCTAGAACAAAGTATTAGAAAATGAATTTAGAGTGAGGACAAGTGGCTATCATGGGTCATGGATACTGAGAGATGGGGGTACTATTGCTCAGTATTGAAACATTCTCCTTATTTATCCTAAAAATCTACAACCCTAATTTCAATTGAGGTCATATGTTCTTGTATAAAATTGAGCTTCCTACAGAGGCTTAGCCTCACCTTATGTCATTGGATTTCTTGTCCTCTTATATAAATAGAGGAAGATGAGAGCCCTATTATACATTGTTTTTATCATATTATCCTACAGATGGGTAGCATGTTGGACATGCCACTTTTCTTGATACTCTTCACCACCTTATCTTCCTATCATGGGGTACTAGGTCTTGGACTAGTTCAAAGTTCCACTAGAGACAATATTTGATCCTAAAGGAGGTATGCCAATGACAATGTTTCTCATGCTAATCCTAAAGGAGATAATTGACCAAGTAGGTTTAGGATGCAGACAATTGGAAAACTTAAAAAAAAAAAAAAAAAAATGCATTCAATAGGATTGAAAGTCATAGCTATACATCTGCATAATCGTTGTGGGAACGATAATTATGTACACATATACAATAAAAATAAACCAAAATTTATTCTCATATAGAAAACTATCGTAGTGTTAATAATAAACCTATTTTGGGTGGGAAGAGTATGGAAGTTTAGAATATAGCTAGCTAGATGAGAGAAACTTAGCTACTTCCGCTACATTTTCTTTCGTAAATCCCATTTTCAAAATGTGCATTCGCTAAGCTTCTTCAATTTTGTTTGTAATATTTCAACGTGCTCGAGAGGTTGCATGAATGCACATTTTTGAAATATTTAAGTGAAGATACAGGGTATCACCTTGGTGGATTCAAAGATGAGATAAAACAACTAAGAGAAATGATTATGTATTCCTCAAAGAGTTATTTTGAGGAACAAAGAATTTCTAGGTGCAAGACTTACAATGGAAATAGATGCACCATCTTGTAACCCATCAAAACTATTGTTTAATTGGTTATAGTTCTTCCATTTCAAAATGTGAATTATATAAGCTCCTTTAGTTTTTTTTGTAATATTTCAACATGCTTTATAGGTTGCATGAATGCATGCGTTTGCACGAATTAAGTGAACATATGGGGTATCCCATTGGTGGATTCAGAGGTGAGATAACATAGATAATAGATACAATGATGCCTTCCTTAAAGGGTTATTTCGAGTAAGAAATAATTAACACCTGCAAGACTTATAACAGAAAGAGATACACAATATGAACATATTGAAGAGAATTTATATCAGATCATAGTTTCAACTTTCAACTCATAAATTCAAGCCAGTGGCAACTGAAGTAGTGATCATTAGGTGTCTCAAAAACTAGTGGTGTTAAAAAAGGACAAGGATGAATGACTACTTTTAAAGGATAACTTGAACTTTTATTGTAAGTTTCATTTTGATGAATAAGAGTTTTTATGAAATTATCTTCCCCTCTTTGTTTGTATTTTATCCCATTTGTCTTGATATGTGTCAAGTGAGACTCCAAATGCTAAAGAGGTTAGAGAGTTACATAACTAGAAACCTAGCAATCCCAAGTTGTTATACATTGAACATTTTACATATATAATGCATGGTAAAAAAACATGGTTGACACTATAATTAACTAAAGATGTTCATTGCTACAATTTATGGGCACCCACTATGGAAAAAGGATCCAAGCTATAATTTCTAATGGAAATGCATAGTTTTATGCATTGTAAACAATTTAGAATTTTGATGGACCAATCTTCAAAGATAATGATACCTCCTATTTTCTAGTGCTTTCAAGATTTCACATCTGTTGCAGAGTAGTTTGGATGAATGAAACAAAGGCATTGGGAAAGCTCTTTGAAATTCCTCAAATTAGCCCCAACACATCCATCCTTCTGTAAGATCCACTCCGATATGCTTAGATTATGCTCATAGTTTTCATCACCACCACTAGATGTCCTATTACTTGTTCCTCCTCACATTTCAGTAGGTACAATAGGCCCCCCATGGAAATCCAATGTGCGAAACTGTAGATCCTCCCCCTCACTGTCTTCATTCTGCTCTCTCCACATCTAACCAGCAAAAAATTCATCCTCCATTTGACAACTACCCAACAATCCAAATGGTGTATTAAACCATTGCAAACTGAGACAACATAAGAGCTCAGTTGGAGGATTGGGTCCTACAAAATTCACTCTTCAAACAAGCCAAAGGATTTCACAAGGCAATATTTGGGCATCACAAGGCTACAGGGCCCCTGCTTTGCAATCAAAAATGAAAACAAACATGTCATTGAAAAGGACAACCTAAAAGGTAAAAGTGAGTATAACTCTCCTAGATTAGAAGATGTTGGTGAATAGGTTCACTTCACACACAATGATCGGTGAGCCTTTTGACCAAAACCTATGGCAGAAAAAAGGTTCACAAGAGTGGAAATGGTGATATAGGAAGTGGGAGAGAACCTTTAATAGAATTAGGTCCTAAATGGGCTCATCTAATTCAAGCGCCTGAAATGGGTTTTCTACTTGTTGCAACTAAAAATCTCAATGGAACATAGATTTTTGAGAGACAATAGTTTTGCTTCTTAAAGAAGGATCTAATGACCCTAGAAAGGGTGCATTTGGGGTCATCATTAATCGTACTTTTCAAAGGTGCATCAGACACACAAAGCCTACTAATATAGAATTGCTTACAATATTTACATATTGACCACTTCATTTTGGTGGGTTTCTTGAAGTAAGTATTTTGCCACTAAGTACAGGTCAAAATGTCGTTACATATTTTGATGAAGTTATTCCCAATTTTTTTTATGGTGGTAGGAACAATTTACACTTTACAACAAAACTTGTAAGGACTGGAGTGCTTCCACTTGGAAAATTTCAGGTTCTGCCTTGGCTATGCAGGTTGGGAATTCAATTAGTTGAAGGAGGAGTTATCCTTGGATTATTAGTATGTAGCAATATTTCAACCCCAATATAATCAATGTTGCCTCTGCTTCAACTCCTGGCTTCTAAGAGGAAATTTTGTAGCTTTTGGGAGGTCGATATGTTGAACTTAGTAGAAAGCCAAAGGAAAAAAATCTATAATTTATATTATTTTTCCTGCAAATAGTGTTTTCCCATGTACATTAAATGTTTCCATTATGGTATAATTGATCCATTTCACTTTTCTTTTAAAAAGGAATTATTCGTAGAATGTAAAATTACTTGAGTAAAGTGTGTGTTGAATACTTAAGGATGAATCAAGGCTATCATAAAATATCAGTCCGAGATGAATTTCATTTGTAACTATCTAATATACATTTGCAAGTTAAAAATGTGGCTGACATGAGATGAAGAAGCAATATGACATGGTTAAACATTATTGAAAAAAACTTCGAATGTTACACTTTGTGCATAATATGTGGTAGTAGATTTCTATCTCTATCAATCCTTCGAGTGTTTTTTTCTTATCGAGTAACAGAATACTATTTGATAGAAGAGTCCATTGAATATTTAAAGATAAGAAATAACCAAAGGAATAAGAGAAAAAACACCAAAATCCAATCATGAGATCATTGGACGTATGCCCAGATTCTCTACTATTTCTAATTTATTCAAAACATAACATCAATATTGATTCGTGAGTTTCTCACCATTAACAATGTCTATTTATGAAGAGATGAGTTCCTCTTCTAAAATAAGTAAGTTAAAATAACCAAACTACAAGTATATGATACCAACCATAGGATCCATGTTCACCTCATCATCTTCGATTCTTTAGTGATTTTGTGTCTATTTGGCTGATATAGATGCAGCTACAACCTAAAATTAGAATGAAACTAGTTAGAACTTAAACCCCCACATTCATAAAAGAGACTATTAAAACCCATAAACTCCAATTAAGGAAGTCTACTTCACCCTGGAAAGTTACATAAAGTACTCAAGATTATTACCAACATTTTTCTTGAAAAGGTTCCATTAAACTTCAGAAGAACTACAAGTGATTAACTACCGTCTCACCCAATGGTTGAAAGCACAAGCCTTGCTCTCCTCTCTGTAGGGTGATTTTCATCACCGCCACTAGACCTCCTATTACTTGTTCCTCCTCACATTTCAGCAGGTACAATAGGCCCTCCATGGAAATCTAGTGTGCCAGACTGCCAACCCACCCCCTCACTCTCTCCATTTCGCTCTCTCCACATCCAACCAACAATAAATTCATCGTCCAATCAACAATTACCCAACAACCCAAATGGTGTATTATGCCCCTACAAAACGAGACAACACAAGAGCTTAGATGTATTATTGGGTCCTACAAAATTCACTCTTCAAACAAGCTAAAGGATCTCACAAGGCAAGATTTGGGTTGCACAAGGCTACAGGGACCCTACTTTGCAATAAAAAATGAAAACAAAGATTTCCTTCAAGAGGAAAACCTAGAAGGTAAAATTGAGTATAACTCTCCTAGATCAAAAGATGTCGGTGAACAGGTTCACCTCACACATAGTGATTGGTGAGCCTTTAGAGCAAAACTTGTGGCAGCAAAGTAAGTTCAGAAGAGTGGAAATGGTGAGCTAGGAAGTGGGAAAGAATCCTTAATAGAATTAGGTCCTAAATGGGCTCATCCAATTCAAGCGCCTGAAATGGGTTTTCAACTTGTTGCAACAAAATATCTCGATGGAGCAGAGAGTTTTGAGAGAACAATAGTTTTTCTTCTTAAAGCAGAATCTAGTGACCCTAGAGAGGGTGCATTTGGGTTCAGCCTTAATCATGATTTTCAAAGGTGTATCAGAGACACAAAGCCTACTAATCCATAATTGCTTACAATATTTACATATTTTCCAATGCATTTTGGTGGGTTGCTTGAAGCAAGTATGTTCCTATTAACTATAGGTCAAAATGTCATTACATATTTTGATGAAGTTATTCCTGGTTTTTGTTATGGTGTTAGGAAAAATTTACACTCTGCAACAAAACTTGTGAGGAATGGAGTGCTTCCACCTCGAAAATTTCAGGTTCTTTCTTGGCTAAGCAGGCTAGGAATTCAATCAATTGAAGGAGGAGTTATCCTTGGATTGCTAGTATGTAGCAATCTTTCAACCACAATATAATCAATGTTGCCTCTACTTCAACTCCTAGCCTGTGGGAGGAAATTTTGTTGCTTTTGGGAGGCCAATATGTTGAACTTAGTAGAAAGCCAAATGAAAACAATCTATAATTTATATTAGTTTTCATGCAAATAATGTTTTCCTACGTACATTAGATGTTTCCATTATGGGATAATTGATCCATTCCACTTTTCTTTTAAAAAGGAATTATTGGTATAATGTAAAATTACTTGAGTAGAGTGTGTGTTGAATACTTAAGAATGAATCAAGGCTATCATAAAATATCAGTCTGAGATGAGTTTCATTTGTAACTATCCAATATACATTTGAAAGTTAGCAATGTGGCTGACATGAGATGAAGAATCAATATGACATGGTTCAACATTATTGAAAAAAACTTCGAAGATTACACTTTGTGCATAATATGTGGAAGTAGATTTCTGTCTCTATCAATCCTTGGAGTGAATTTTTTTTTATCGAGTAAAAAAAAAATACTATTTGATAGAAGAGTCTGTTCACTATTTAAAGATAAGCAATAACCAAAGGAACAAGAGAAAAAACACCAAAATCCAATCATGAGATCATTAGACATGTGCCCGGATTCTCTACTATTTCTAATTTGTTCAAAATATAACATCAATGCTGATTCGTGAGTTTCTCACCATTACCAATGTCTATTTCAGAAGAGATGAGTTCCTCTTCTAAATAAGTAATCTAAAGTAACCAAACTACAAGTATATGATACCAATCATAGGATCCATGTTCACCTCATCATCTTCGATTCTGTTAAGCCCCTCTACTACTACTGTAACCCCTTATTGCTATTAGTACAACCCTCTTATTATATTTTTGTACCCATGTGGTCCCCATATTGTTATTATTGTGCCCCATAGAAGCCCACTATTGTTATTATTGTGCCCTTACATT